>CAUYQG010007063.1:0-30773 GCA_963574415.1 Tarsius wallacei
TCAAATGTGCTGAAAAGAAAGAAACAAACAGCCCCATTACAAAGTGGGCAACAGATATGAATAGAGATTTCTCAAAAGAAGACATATGAGCAGCCAACAGATACATGAAAAAATGTTCAGCCTCACTAGTCATTAAAGAAATGCAAATTAAAACCACACTGAGATACCACCTAACTCCAGTCAAAATGTCTGTCATAAATAACTCAGAAAACAACAGATACTGGAAAGGATGCAGGGGGGAAAGGGAACATATCTACACTGTTAGTGGGAGTGTAAACTAGTACAATCTCTGTGGAAAACAGATTGGCAATTCCGAAAAGATTTGAAAATCGACCTTCCATATGACCTCACAATTCCCCCACTGGGAATATACCCAGAGGAACTCAAATCTCTCTATGAGAAAGATACTTGCACATGCATGTTTATTGCAGCATTATTCACAATAGCAAAAACATGCAACCAACCATGCTGCCCATTGAAAGAGGACTGGCTAAAAAAATGTGGTACATATCCATGATGGAATATTACACAGCCATAAAGGAGGACAAAATTATGAACTTCTTAGCAACTTGGATGGACTTAGAGTCTATAATACTGAGTGATCTATCACAGAAACAAAAAACTGAGTATCACATGTTCTCACTCATAAGAGGACCTTGAACAGTTATCATAGTACCATAAGAAAGGAATTGACAGTAGTGGGAAACTGCCAGGGGAGGGGGTGCACACCTCATCTACAAGGTTACCTGCGTAATGAACACCTGTATACCTAACCCTGAATTGTAGCCCACATCTTTAAAATAAACATTTTTTAAAAGTTATTTAATCCTATGTATGAAGTAAGTTATTGAAATCGTTAATTAGGACATTTGGTTCAAGTTAAAAAGCATTAAGTGAGTCAAATTATTTTGCAGTTGTGATCTGTAGCTACTGGATTAAGTCAATGAGAAAGCTCAAAATATATTGGAATAAGAATATTTAAATTATTGATAGAATCTACCAAGTTTAGACATTGCTCAATGTGGCTAGGTCATCTGAACGTATAGGAGATTATTATACAAGTTCTTTATCTTTGAAAAGTTCAAACACACACACCTCGTCTCAAGATCAGTGTCCATGATAGCCGTCCATATGGACATTGATACTTCCTTCTCAAACACTAGAAATATATAAAGACTCATATATAACTAGATTTGATGGTGGATGTATTTGGTCTTTTATGCTTGTCCTTATCTGGGAAATATAACACAAATCATGTGGCCTAAATTAACATTTCTCTGAACTTTAATAGGAAACTGTCTTGCTATTTTATAAGTCAGTCCTTGTATAAGAATTTTTTTCCTTTGGAAGTAGCAATGTCCTCTCACTTGAAGATCAGTCAGAGGTGGAAACTATTGATGGCTGCTAAATACTGTCTTTAGAAAGAAGTTGTGGATACAGCAATCACACAGAGATAATAGCTAAATAAGAAGAAAGTTTTTACAGTTTTATCCTGGGCCATCGACCGGTAAAGTAGGGACTATACTATCCACTCTGCTGATATTCCCCCTTTAGTTGCTAAGCACATTTGTTTTGTTATTCGGTGATCACAGCTATTGATAGCATGAGAATGACAGAACCTATGCTAACTCCTTTCAACTTGAACTTTTAGGGTATATGCGACATTGCAATCATTCTCTAGAAAAATCTAAAGAAATCTAAAGAAAAAAAATTCAGATATATATGCAATCTCCAAAACCTTCTTTTTGCTTTATTAATAAATAAAGATGTCATTTTTAGTATACTGGCATATAATATAATAAATTTATTAAATTGTGTGTTTCTTAACTTCTTTATAAAACATTCTAGACATGTGATACTTTCTGGCAAAGATCAAGCACAGGTATAGGTAAATTAATAAAAAAAGAAGGGCCATCTTCTATGAATAAATTTAAATGATGTGTTTATTTTTATATTATTTATAAATGCAAATAATGTGCATGTATTTATCTTGGTTTCAATAAAATACACTTACTTTTCTTAAAGACTATCACTGTAAAAAGGGAATAGACATTAGACATCCAGTGGGACCCTCCCTTTTTATTTTACAGGAAGAGAATACTAAAATTTTTAATTATGGAATAAATTTTGCCTATTATCCTTTGATATTGAAGAATCACTTAATGTATCCTTCTTGAGTTTATTTATAGAGGATCTGTATGTCTATTGACAAATTTTCTTTTCTAACACTCAAGCTTGCCAATTTGGTTTTCTGTCACTTTTTTAGTCTCCTGTGCAAGATTATTCAGTAAGCTTTTTTCCCCCTTCAATTAGTACCTGATTCCAAAGTCTAGAGTATTTTTATTGCTGTTGTGTGAGACTAAGACAGAAATAATTTCTCTGTAATGTTAGGTTCTGAGATTGCTAATAAGTTCTGATTTTCAAAAGTCTATGATGGTCCATTCTATTAAAAAGTAAAAATTTTGGAGAAGAAAAGGCCCTGATACAGCTATGTTTAAGAAAGCACCACACAGGGCCCTGAGTTAGATATCTAGACTTTTAGACAGGTCTAGGTAGAATCCAGATATTGACTATCATTTACAGTCCTGAGAAAATGGGACAGTTCACATAATAGACTTTTTAAAATTTCCTTATATTAAAAAAAAATTCTTGTCAGAAAGAAGATGTCTTAAGAATTAGCAAGCAATTTCATTTAAAACACTCACCACTGTGTTTGACAAATGGTAGGTACTTAAATCTGTTGGTGGTTATTGTTTCTTGTCACTGCTACCATTTTAATAGCTTTGTTAAGAAAATTTCTGATAGTAGCCAGACTTTTCTTGACTCCTCTCATGAAAAAGTAAATCATCAGGAAAGAATTGTGAAGGTAAATCTGGGGATGTAATGAACTGATCCAATATATTTTATTTTGATCTTGACAAAATATATTTTGTGCTTGACAAAAGTGGGAATGCACGTATTCCAATTACTGAATCCATTGTGCCCCTGACATTTCAAAAAGGGCTTTATAGAAAAAATGACAGGATTAGCTGATTATTCTTTAAAATAAAACTTCTGACCTTTAGCTTTTTTCAGTCCCTACTATACATTGTTTAGAGGACTGGCTGAAGCTAAGTGACTTAAACCTATATTAAATCTAGAAATATTAATACCAAATAGAGAATATCTATTATGAATACACCAATTTCTACAGCAGAAAAAATAAAGCAAAAGAAAAACAGATTGATCATCAAAATTAGAGAGAAGCATTGTTTAGTCAATTGTCCTGAGTTATCATTGGGAAGGAACATATTCTGATTTCCCAGGAAGGCTTTTAGATGTGAGTCTGTCATTCTCTTCTGGTGACCTGGTTGGAGAGAAGATCCCAAGAGCAACTGAAAGAGTTGAGTATAGGCACAACTCAGAAAGACCCCGGTTCTTGTCCTTCCTGTTCGAAGTCACTTAAAAAGGACAGGATGACTCAAAGAATCACACTGTAAGAAAATGATTTAATATTGACATTTATTCTGGTTAAGTGCATGCCTTGATCTCTCTCTCTCTCTCTCTCTCTCTCTCTCTCACACACACACACACACACACACACACACACACACACGTAACACAAGGAAGTTTATTTTAATCTCTAGGAAGCACAGTCAGCTATTATTTGATTAATAAGTATCCCTCTCCCCAGATTTAACAAGGAGAGTAAAATCTAATTCCTTTTTCATCTTTAACTGTATTTCTATTTCCTAGCTATGCTAAAGACTGTTGCTTTCTGCTTTGCAACTTTTGGTGATATTGGTTCCAATTGCTATGCATTTTTTTTTCTGCAATAGTCACTCTGAATCTTTTATTCTATTTGAAGGTAAATTTAGATTCCACAAACATTATAATATTCATTTTTCTCTCCAAAGCACCTGTGTGCCCACATATGCAAGTACGTGTACCCATGTGTGGTTCTATTTGTGCGCGTTAAGGTTCCCTGTAGAATGTCTTTTTAATGCATGATTTTAAAAAATAGTGCATATGCACATAGCCCAGACCAAACAGTAAGAAAGAAGAAAAAAAGCGGGGCATCGATTAATGGTCTAAAAATTTTTTAAACTTGGCAGCATCACTGAAAGAAATAAATAGTTGGCAGAGGCAGTTTTAAAAGGAGGTCTAGGTGCCTGATACTGTGATTGCTAGGCTTGAACTGACTAAAATATTGCCAAATGAGTGCTGTTTCCCCCCTTAGTTCTCCTTATTTCTATGGCTCATTAGCTTAGTAAACTTGTTTTATGCATCCACACAATTTAGGTTCTATACTCATAAACCAGATAGCTGCCATTTAATATTCAATCATCATTTGATTGGATCATGTCTATAGGTTATCAGAACAAATAATATTATTGTCTTGCATTATGGTAGATATTTGGCTGCTATAGATAGGTATCAGTTATAGTTACTCTAATAAATATTCAGGTGTTAAAAAGCCAACACCACTCTTCTGTAACCTAGTTTAAAGTCCAATCATTAATATATAATGAAAAAAACAGCCTTTTTAAATTTAGGTAAAATAACAATTTTTCACTTTTCATTATCAGTAGAGATGATGATTTCTTATTATATAATATTTTATATCCTTGACATGATATTTTATAATCTCTTTGCTTAGAAATTTATTTTTTAGCTAAATGGCTCCAATACATTCTAGATTTTAGTTTGTTCGATGGACTGGATATTCTCTGCTCTCCACTCTTCCATCTTACCCCAAAAAACTGATCTTTAGGAACTGCATTAACTGAATCCCTTGCCTTCTGGCTTCCAGTTGGTTTGGCCCGTGGGAAATAACAGCAGTGGGTTAGTGGCTAATAAAAAAAATACAAGTTGAGGCATCTCTCGGGCTAGATCTCTCACTGTCTAGCTGTGAGTTGACCACAGTGGAAATCTCTCAAAGGGACAAACAGCCCTCTCCTGTGGTTATATATGTGGTATACCTATTGAGATATTCCAGAGTTTTCATATTAATTTTTTTCTCCTAGACCCTTCTCACACAGAGACAGTAACAGCTTTTTACTAACACCAAAGTTAGAATGCTTCATCATCTTTTGGTAGTTTTTCTTAACCCTGACAACACCTTTGTTTCTAACAAATAGGAAATCTCAATATTAACTTTTTGGATCACTTCTATCGAGTGAATCATGTGTCTCTTTCCAGAACCCTATTTGATAACTAGGTTGGACTAGTTATTTTATTATCTATGAACTTTTTGCTTCAAGTCATTTTTCACAAAAGACTTGGGGAATGGGCTCAATTTAAAGCACCTTAATTTTTGTATTTCAGTTTCTTACATGTAGGCTTTCCATCAAAGATGTCAAAATTGATTTGTACGTTTGTGTGTATAATGATTCGGATTATTGAATGGCTAAGAGGCACAGTGGAGACCAAACTGCAATTCTAAGCTTGGTGGATGAGCTTACGGAAAATAGCTTTTGAACATTTCTTCATAATTTAAAAGACAAAAACATTTAATGCCACCATCCTTATCATATTAAGTGTGACTTTAAATAGAAATTCTTAACAGGCTGTGACACTCTCTTATCATATTCTTTTGAGCCCAATTTTCGATCTCACTGCTAAGTTTCCAACATTTCTTCACCCAACCTCCTAACATTTTGCAATGCTACTAAATAAAACTTGAATTTAAGAGTAATTACTCACATATGTAGAAGATCATTTTCTCATCCAAAGACATTTAAAAGCCCCTGGGTCAGGAAGCCCAAATTAGTTAAGAAGACAAAATATTTAGAGCACACTATGTAAGTTAGATAGATAAAATACATAAGAAGTCAGGGAAGAATTTGGTTTTCTCCTAAAGTTCAAGAAAACAAACACAAAATTTAATATGTCAGCCAAAAATAAAAAATAAATAAAAGACAGCCAAAGACAGGATTTAAAATTCAGGATAATCAGTTTAAATAAAACATATTGATATAGGTCTCTTTTACACATAAGGCCAAAATCAATCAATATTATTATTATCATTATTTTGCCTACAACTAAGTCTAGCAATCACCTAATACATGGCATTTTTGCATGATTTTGTAGGTCAATCATTTACGGTGTTCTACCATAGGAATGCCAAACTGATTAAACCAAAACCAATGCAAACCAGTAATTTCATCTGCAGATAATCTACAAAAGTTAAGAACATGTGGCAATATAATGATTACATTCTGATTCTAATATATTTAAACTGACTTCAGCCAATATTGAATTTTGTACATGCACAGGCTGCATAAGTGATTGAAGTTCTACACCAAAATCCTATTTATTTTTATGTTGAGGTTTTAGTAATGACATAAAGCAAATGTCCAGAATAAACTGACATTTAAACCTTGTTTTGCTGGTTAGAGTCATCTTTGTAACCCTACGAAAAGCTGTCAGTGTTTGAACAAGAGTTCAAGCATTAAAGAGGAAATGTCTGAATTAGAGCTTAGATGTGAAGAATGAATGAGATTAAAGAAAGTCTATATTGCTTTTTGTTACCTTAATCTCTCTATAAAAGCTAACATCTTAAAGAGTAAATCTATGGAGAATTATTTTGCAAAACATGTTTGTTTATGTAAATTGGAAAAATGAGTGGAATATTTGCAGGTTACATGAGAAGTAAATATATGTCTTCAGGTGTGAAAAACAATTAACATCTATACTGTTTTTGAAAATAATATCTGTCAATCAAAAACTTAGGAATTAAAAAAGAAGAAGAAGAAAAAGCCTGCAATGCCAAACAGATTAGACACAGCGGGCTAAGAAAAGGAAGATGGATAGAATTGTTCACGGGGCAGATCCTCTTCCCTTTTCTCACTAAGAATAAGCAGAGCCGCATTTGTGGAAACTTAACTAAGCAGAAACCTGCAGTGTCTGCTCAGCGCCGCTGACCTGCCAGCTGGAAAGAGCACTGAGTTTAAAGGGTTTAAGCTCTCAAAGAAGCCAAGACTTGGCTGATCATCTTGGGCTCAGCATATTGTGAGGCATATGAACACTCTTCAAAACTGGCAGGGAAAAAGGAAGGAAAATTGAAAATCCAAACACAGTAGCCAGTTAAAATTTAGACAATCGTAAGGGTAATGTTTGCTCAGAAGCACTAGGTTATACTCAATGCTAATGAGTAAGGAAAATAAGAAGATTTCCTTTTTTGGAGGAGGAAGAGCAACAAAGCTTTAGATTACCACACTACTTTTTAGTGCACTAAAGAAACAAAAAGGCAATCTGT
This sequence comes from Tarsius wallacei, assembly GCA_963574415.1. Lineage (NCBI taxonomy): Eukaryota > Metazoa > Chordata > Mammalia > Primates > Tarsiidae > Tarsius > Tarsius wallacei. The sequence continues at coordinate 7,241 of CAUYQG010007063.1, forward strand.
GTCATTTTCCATTTGTGTTATTTTCTATAATGCCATCTAGCTCTTTTTCACTATCCCTAGAAATTGATTTACATTACTGACTAACATACTTTATTATTAATTTTAACAAAAAATACATAAGTTTAAATATGCTTAATAAGATATTCACTGTTATAATAAATACACTTCAAAGGATGATTTTCAAAATGAATGTATGCAATAACCCAAAAGTAATAATGGCATATTCATTATTCTGACATAATTAGAAAAAAATTGACTTAGCTCTAGTAGAGTTAATAAATATATTACTTTCTATTCTACTTTGTTGCTTATTTTAACATTTGTTTGTTCTATATATACCAGGTAGAAATAACACACCACTGCTCACTCCCAGGAATGTAAAGACACGTTGCCAACAGCATCCCAAACTGACATAATTCTGTTTATTGCATCCATACAAAAAGACAATACTAAAGACAAAGTTCATCACTCCTGGGCACATCACAGTCTGAAGGCCTGCAGGGCAGAGGCTACCCACACATCTTCAATCAGCATGTCTACCGATGTCACTTGGAATTGCTCAGCTAGAAGTTGAGAACTGAATACTTAGAGACATTACTGACAATTCTTTAAGAGGTATACAAAGGAAGTGCAGGAAGTCATAATAATAACAGCTTTTTGTATTACATTTCAATTCTTATTTCTAGGCAGACTCTAAAGTCCAGTCTCAAAGTAAGGAAAGCGCTTTCTTCAAGGGAATGGGAAATACAGGAGACTAAAACATGCATATCATCCTAGATTCAATTCTAAATTGTTTCAAAAACACATTTGAATACTAAGAAACATTTAGTAAAGTTTTAACGTTAAAAAAACATTTTAAAATATTTATTCTATTTACTGTTAGGTAGGCCTTGCCCTTAGCTTACCTCGTCAAAGCTACTCTATTTCAATTTTGGATTAAATCGAATTAGTGCTTCAAAATATAACACGGATGATTCTTGAAATCATAGCAGAAGATAATATTCTCTAAAATTTCTTCTATGGGTAATGAATTGATTATTGTCAGGAAAGCAGAAAAAAAATAATTTTTTAAAGAAATTTAGACATGCTTTACTGTTAACACAAATTCAGCAGAAGAGAAAGAGTAGAATTTTTTGGATTGCCCCAAACAGTAAATCCTGTGCTACTTTAAATGGCCCCTCTGCTTGAGAAATACAAAATCCTTCTCAGGAAAGAGGTTTTCTTTTCAAAATGATCTTGCTCAGAATCTTTTCAGTTGAGTTGTTTTCATTGTGAAAACTGAAGTTTTTAAAACTTGTTCATGAGTGTCAAAGTTCTATAATAGATCAGTTGAACTATTTACTCTCTGAGCAATAGTAAACAGGGAACAACATTTCTGTCGGTGTTAAAAGTCGATCTGTCAAATTTTAATGCTGTGGCTCAAGCAGGAGAGGCAGTTTGGTGGGAAAGAAAACTGCCTGGTATTTAAGATTTGGTTTGTCTACAATATGGTTGAAGGTGTTTGGCATGACACATTCTTTCTCCATCATACTTCCAGCCTTATGTCAGAAAGTATATCCTCACCTGGAATCAATCTGCTGAGTTCTTTTTACCCTTTAACCGAAAAAGAAAAACTATATTTAAGGAATAGCAGTAAAGGATAGTAAAAGAAGATTTTACACATTTATTTTCTTATATGAAACTGATTTGAGATAATAATGAAAGATATTTGCTTCTTTATATTCAGTAGCAGTTCCTTCATTCAGTTACACAGAGAAAAAAAAAGAAGTCTCTCCTTCCCAAAAAATGCTCTATCATATAAAATCTACTTCCCCTAATTATGGAAGAAAGCACTGACACTAGGCAAGTGAAGGAATTCCTCTGCAGTCTGAAATGACTGTCTTAACTTGACTGTAAATCTCCCTCACACAATGCCTGGGGTCTTGCTTGTAGGGATGTAATGAAGTTACACTGCCTGAATGAAAATTTCAAAAGCAAATTAGGGCAGAGGACCTTGCCAGCTATCCACAATTTGTGGCAGTGCTTATCAGTAGCTGGTGTAGGGTGATTCATCGTGAGAACACCAAATCTCTTTGTCCCAGGCCACCATGTTTTCACTCTACTGTCAATATATCAGGGGAAATGAATGCCAGGCTCTAACAATCATAGTTACTGTTGGACATGTTTGTAACACACACAAAGAGAAATTTACAGCTGGGAAAAACTGGGACACATCCCCTAGTGGCTTGCTTGATACAGTCCTTGCCTTCTGACTGATTCAGTAGCAGCAACACTCCTGTATACATGGCAACCTGGGTGATCTTGAGAATGTCTTCTGCATGACTATATATATGAAATTACTCTGTAATAGAAATTACTCTCTAATAGAAATCAAAGTATAAAAATCACCCTCTGGTATCTGTTTAAAAACTAAATGTCCTCAAAATTAAAGTTTAATCCTTTAAAAAAAATTGCATAGTTAAGAACTAATAAACTAAAACATTAATAACTTGAACTTTAGGATAACTCACACCAGAATTAATACTGTGTTCTCATATCTCTAAACAATGGGTAACATAACCTTTCCTATGAGTTACATGTTGTGTTATGTTAATCTATGAATACATTATATAAGATTTGTTTCATATGAATTTATGGAAATTACAGCTATTGCTAGATACCCAACTTATTTTAAGGCATTTTGGTTAGTTGATTGTTAACTTAAGATCATTTTTATTGGTATAATTGAATCCTTTGCTAGCCTAATTAAATGTAATGGATATAAAGCTATTTTCCCAAAAAGTATCAGAATTACATGATTGCAAATTTCAGCTACCTCCTCTCTCTTCCAGCCATACACTGTACACACAAAAGTTTACTGCATACCCATAAGTGCTGAAAGAGAAGTTTGTAAAAATTTAAAACTAGGATTAGAAAAGTGTTATAACCAGCTAAGAAATAAAAAAAGAGATGTATCCAAATAATAAAACCAATATTAATGTCAAACAGAGGTAGTAAAGAAAGTGATCTTAAACACTCAAAAAACAAAGCAAATGCAATCCATAGGAAAACTGACCCTTACTTTTAAAAGTAGCAAAATCTGTTTCTTGACCCTGCTCTGAAACAACATGCATATAACAGACATAACTCTGTCCTCAACCAGGTTACCTATGTAATCTTTAGATGCCTTTCAAAGCAGTAGCAAAGTTCCATGTATACTAACACCATTTGCTTGCCTCAAATAGTGACTAAAGAGAGATCACCTTGGAAGTCTTTTCCTTGAACCATTCCTGGGGCGTGTCTCTCTCCCTTATCTCTCTCTCTCTCTCTCTCTCTCTACATATATATATATATATATATATATATATATATATATATATACACACACAAACACACACACTCTCTCTCTCTCTCTCTATATATATATATATACACATACACACACACACACATACACACACACACATATATATGTTTTATTTATTTTTTTGAGTCGGAGTCTCACTCTGTCACTCAGGTTGGAGTGTAGTGGCATGCTCATAGCCACCATAGCCTTACCTGCAGGACTCAGGTGATCTTTCCACTTCATCCTTCCAAATAGCTGGAACCACAGATGTGCACCACCACTCCTGGCTAATTTTTTTATTTATTGTAGAGATGAGGGCTCACCAAGTTGCCCAGGCTAGTCTTGAATCCCTGAACTCAGGCAATCCTCTTGCCTCCGCCTCCCAAAGTGCTGGGATTACAGGTGTGAGCCACCATGCCTGGCCTCATATATCTTTAAAAGAGTCTATGAAAATTGCTACTCATAGTTTCTTACGTTTGCATTCAAAAGTACATAGGGAAATATATGCAATAAATTTGAATGTGATTAAAGTTTGAGTATTACTTCTATGAATTGTCATAAACAGGTTCAATTGTGGTTAAATATTTCTTATATTTGAGCTATGCACTTTACCTTCCGTTGGGTTGGGAATAGATGATCAGCTATGGTCAGTCAATGTCTATTGTAGATTTTCTTCTTTGTGCAGAAAGAACAACCTTTAATTTTTAAAAAACTTTGTAAAAAAAAGTGCTGGCCAGGCTCAGTGGCTCAGCCTGTAATCCCAGCACTTTGGGAGGCCGAGGCAAGCGGATTGCCTGAGCCTGCGGGTTCAAGACAAGCCTGGGCAACTTGGCCAGACCTCGTCTCTACAATACATCAAAAATTAACCCAGCGTAGTAGCACACGCCTGTAGTTCCAGCTACTTGGAAGGCTGAGGCGGAAGGCTCGCCGGAGCCCAGCAGGTCAACGCTGGGGTAGCCATGAGTGTGCCACTGCCCTCCAGCCTAGGCAATAGAGTGAGACTACAACTAAAAAATAAAAAAAATTAAAATGTGCCATATTTTTAAATCACTAGCTGCATTTGGCTCACAGATTTCTTTTCCTTTTAATGGCAAAAATAAAGCCTCATAACCAACAAGTTAAGACAAAAGCAATCAATGTCTATCTAAATACACTTTTCTGACTCCTTATTTCTTGTGAATGTCACGGCCCACTCAGACACAAAGTCACAATACACCCTTGGCTCCACCCTCTCCTTCATCTCCAGCCTCCCTCACACATTGCAGTTACTGTCCTCCTGAGAAATATTTTTTTCTGGTGTCATCTTGATCTTAGGTTTTAGACCTCTATTTACTTTTTCAAGGGAAACCAGAAGTATTCAGCAGAAGTTTTTCTTCTTTTGTCCCAAGCCCTTAAAGATGGATAAAAGGTTTTTGCTCAGTCTCTTAGCCACTCGACTGCCTTTTTCTCCTCCGATACCCAGCTTCCCATTGTGTTCTTTTACTTGGCAAGTGCCTGAAAGGAAAGTGATGCCAAATGTCAGACTTACCGTCTGGAGTTTTTTGCAACAAAGTTAACTCCCCAATCCTTTGAACACACATTTTAAATATTTTCTCTAGCTATGTTGGTTGTTCTCAGGTAGTGGGTTGGTAAAAATCAAACTAGTCTGCCATTTCAGAGCTAACATGTTTCTTTGCCCAACTGTTTAAAAAAATCAGTGACGCTATCTCTACCCTCAGAAAAATGTTTAATCCTTTTGTACACTGCCGTTTTCTTCATGGTTTTATCCCCATAAACTTGGACTAACATGTTTCTGATTTTTTCTTCCATTCTTGAGAAGTTTAACAAGAAACGTACTGTTTGCTGGTTACTCTAGCTCAACTTCTGAAACTCTTGCAGGTGCACACCAATACATGCCACAACAATAATGAACACCACTAAGCAATAACAACTACTTTTTGACATGAACACGGCTGTGAGACACCGATATATCAAAGTTTTGAAACCTTACTGAGTTATTTGTACAGTGCTGCCAATGTAAATGCACAGTGGGAAGATCGTGAACTTAGTTGTCAGACCTCATATAAAGAACAACCATTTATTGATGATGGAAACTTTTACTCTTGACATTCAGACATGTATATGACAATTCTCCACCACTTCTATGACATCAATGCTAATGAAGCCAAAGTCGATTTTTATCCAGAACTTTCCACTTGCCTTATTTAGTTCATGGAATCATGGAAACTGACTTCCTTCAAGCACTAGCCAGAATCTCTCACCTATGTGCCCTTGGCAGAAAACTTTTCTAGGAGATCTTCTTTCAGTGGAACAGATTGATCCCAACTTATTTCACAGAATACAATCAAAACCGCATTTCGTAATTCAAAACTATTTTGTGTTTGTACATGTGTCTATGTGTGCATGTGTATGGGAAGGAGGAGAGAGGAAGACAGGAATGAGGAAAGTAGTATTGTTGTGTGTAAAAAAGGACAAAGGAGCAGCATTATTATGATAACCTTTAGTACAGAGCACTATTAAACCTGACATATACAATATATTTGGTTTTTTTTTAAGTATGCAATAAATGAATCAGTGACGACTTGAACAATGATTAAATGTAATTTGGTAAGGAATTCACCAGGGATAAAAACACCCCAAGAGAATTCTCTGAGCCTAGAGTAGGCAAAGTAGAAAGATTGACCTGCCACCACAGATTAAAAGGTTTTTTGTGATTCCATTAGCAATATAATTGGAGCAGAGGGAAAAGTGTAGAAGCTTACGTATGGATGGTTAACTTTTAGCTTTAGCTGACTTCGGGAAAGAAAAAAAGCCATCATTGCTGGGTTGCAATTTAAAAGATATCATAATTGTTGAAAAATACAAGTGCTTTCCATTATACAGAGGAATTTCATAGAAAACATATGCACCCACTTTCAATTTCTTTCTATCCCATAGTTTTAAAAAGTTCCACATTTCTTCAGAGGAGGAACAGTTTTTGTGATGAGGTAGTCACACACTGTTCTAACGGAGTTTTTTGGTCTAATGCAAATGGAAAGAGGAGACCAAAAAAAGTGCACTTAAAAATACTTACAGTAGCCCATGTCTTATTTTCTGAAAAGGAGAAAGAAACTTGCAAATATATATCTAAGCAAAGAGGAAAAGAGGACAGCTCTGATTCCTGACATGATGGTAATTAATCTCTTCTTTTAGGTTTGTTTTTCAAAACTTATTCTAGAGAAAGGGGAGACAGAAGGTTGGTATCTATAGTTTATCAACAACTTCAAAAGGTATGAGACCCAATGAGATAGAAGGTGTTTTTTCAAAAAGTGCGTGAGTGTTGTGGGTGGTTATAGCTTGGACAGAGGACTAGTTAGGATACCCATAGTGGTGAGGGGATGACAAGTGAGATAAAATTGGCTAGAGTTTGTTACTTCTGCTCATATTCCAACCTCCTTACCACAATACCGCCTTGGAGCAGTCCTTAGCTGCTCCCTTTGGCTGAGATCAGAAGATAATATCAGGGCACCACAAAACCTCTTGGGCAAGGACATAGATAAGACATGATGGATTGTCTAGTTATTTTCTGATGCATTTTCTACTAATGTTTCTGATTGATGCTAAGAATATTGCCTTCCTTCAATGCTGTGCTTTCAGGATTTCAAAGCAAAGTCTTAAAACTGATCTTGTGGAAATGATGGCAAATACACGCAATTAGCTATAGTTTGCTAGGGTCTGGAGGTTTTCATCTTAGAAGTTATGTAATCATCCTATACATCCTCCTTGAAGTCACACAGACTAGGTGATAGCCTTCCATTTTTCTAATACTTAATGTGAAACAGAGTAGCTGATAAGCCCAGAAAAATCAGAGTCCATCAACTGAAAAAAAAAAAAAAAAAAAAACTAAACATAAAAATAACTGTAATCTTCAAAGGTAAAAAGGCTGAGAAATATACGCCATCTGAAATAGAAATATTAGATAGTCATGCCAAAAGTCTACAAAAGGAAAATAAGTTTTATTAGCAAACATACATAAAAAAGAAAAACCTTTAAAATTGTCAAGGAGACATATTAGTTGTGAAAATATAATAAAGATAAAATAAATGGGACCAGCTGAGGATCAAGTTTGTGGTAGAATGACCAACTCTTCTAGAAGGAAACAAAAAAAAATAAAGAAAAATATAAAATTCAAGAGCTATGAAGGTTAAACACAAGTCCAACATTCAAATACAATGAATAATAGAGAAAATTAATGCAAAGGAATAATTATTTGAAGAATAAAAATAATTTTCCTTCCAGAATTAAAAAAGAATAGTTGGCTGGGTTCGGTGGCTCAGCCTGTAATCCCAGCACTCTGGGAGGCCAAGGCGAGTGGATTGAGCCCTGGGTTTGAGAACAGCATGGGCAGCTTGGTGAGACCTCGTCTCTACAATAAATTTTTTTTTTTTTAAATTAGCCAGGCATGGTATCGCATGCCTGTTGTTCTAGCTACTTGGAAGGCTGAGGCAGAAAGGTCACCAGAGCCCAGCAGATCGAAACTGAGGTGGGCGTGAGTGTGCCACTGCACTCCAGCCTGGGTGACAGAGTGAGACACCAACTCAAAAAGAAAAAAGAAAAAGAAAAAAGAATAGTCTCATGTGCATATAGAGAAGCAAAGTGGCAAAAAGAGGAATGTATTTTTTTAAAAATCAATGAGAGTACTTACTTTATAAGTTATTGTAAAACATTATAATTAAGACGGAGTGAAGAGATAGACTAAATCAATCAGTAGAACACTATGAGAGCCTAAATACAGATGTACATTGATCTAAAAAAACTACTATATAAATGAGGTAGGAAAACATGTTTAACTCACATTGTACACAAAATGAACTCTCACTAAATTAAGAACATAAATGTAGAAAGATTTTAAATGACTAAAACTTTAAACGTAAAATGAAACTTAAATGTAAAAAGAAACTTTAAAAGTTTTAGAAGAAAATATTCTGGGCGAGGCTCGGTGGCTCAGCCTGTAATCCCAGCATTTTGGGAGGCCAAGGTGAGTGAATTGCCTGAGCCCACGTGTTCGAGAGCAGCCTGGACAACTTAAGAGATCTCGTTTCTACAATAAATCAAAAATTAGCCGGGCGTGGTAGTGTGTGCCTATAGTTCCAGCTACTTGGAAGGCTGAGGTGGAAGGATTGCCAGAGCCCAGCAGGGTGAGGCTGCAGTGGCCGGAAACATGCCACTGTACTCCAGTCTGGGCAACAGACTGAGACTCCAATTCAAAAAAAAAAAAGAAAGAAAAGAAAAAGAAAATATTCTGGCTTGGTAAAGAGACAAAATTTTAAATATGATGCAAAAAGAATCAAAAAGGAAAATAATAAACATAGTAGAATTACAATTTAAATAAATTAATCAAGAGATCTTAAGAAATTGAAAGATATTCTACACAATAATAGAAGATCTCTGTAACACAGGATCAGAAACAAATTTGTATCTGGACTAAATTATTATATGAAATTTGAAAATCTACATATCAATATGAAAAAGACATGAACCAATAGGAAAAAAGGTCATGAATTATAAATGGGTATAATACATGATTTTGAAGACTCAGAAAGGTATTAAGAGATGTTCAACCATATAATTAAACAAAGAAAAGCAAACTGAAACATAAATGAAATGCCAGTTTAGAAACATTTGAGTGACACAACTGAAAATGACTGACCATAACAAGAGTTTGCTGAAAGATTGCCAGTGAGAGTTTTCAACCACTTCCTAAAATAATAATTGGGCAGTATTCTATAAAGTTGAAATTTATAAAGAAGAAACTTTTGGTAATGCATGACAAAAAAAGGTGAATAAGAATTTTCCTGGCAGTAATTTTTCTTTACCAAAATAGCCAGAAAAACTGAAATTTTCATTGACTGAACATGGATAACAAATCAAATATACTGATTCAATAATATGTTATTCTGACGTAAAAATAAATGATCACGTTGGGCTCTGTGGCTCAGCCTGTAATCCCAGAGCTTTGGGAGGCTGAGGTGAGTGGATTGCCTGAGCTCGTGAGTTGGAGACCCGCCTGGGCAACTTTGCAAGATTTCATATGTACAATAAATCAAAAATTAGCCACGCCTGTAGTTCCGGCTGCTTGGAAGGCTGAGGTGGAGGGATCGCTGGAGCCCAGGCTGCGGTGGCCAGGAGCATGCCACTGCACTCCAGTCTGGGTGACAGAGTGAGACTCCAACTCAATAATAATAACAATAATAATAATAATAATAATAATCAGTTACATACAACAATAAACGATAGGTCTTATGAAAATCATTTTTGTGTAGGAAAAGAAACTCCTAGGAAAAAATATGTATGCATTTTGTGTTGAGATTGAGAACAAGTAAAAATTAATCATAGATTGTATAGGTATAAACTAAATATGTGAAAAAACAGAAATGGTAATTTAAAAATAGTAGTTATTTTTGAAGGGAAAACTTGGGGATGAGATGGGGAGAAATATATAAATAGATTTCAGTGATTGTGAGTGTGCTAGTTTTGAGTTTGAGGTTGAATAGGATGTTTGTGAAGATTTAATGTATTATGAGGCAAAGGAATGAAATAATATCAAATATATATATAGCATGCATTTTTTAAAAACTTTTTATTTTGAAGACGTGGGATACAATTCAGTGTTGGGAATACAAATGTTCATTATTCAGGTACCCTTGTTGACGAGGTGTGCCCTCACTCCCCTGGCAGTTTCCAACTACTGCCAATCCATTTCTTATAGTATTTTGATAATTCCTCAAGGTCTGCTTATGACTGAGAACATGTGGTCCTCAGTTCTGTATTTTTATATTTTTTGTATATTACTATACAGTAAGTTTACGACATGCAAACACGTTTTTTTTGCCTGTGGATATTCAGTAGCATTTGTCTAAAGGACTATTACTTTTCCCATTAAACCCCTGTTCAAAATCAATTGATCATAAAGTATGGGTTTATTCTTGGATTCTCATTTTAATTTAGTTGACCTACATGTCTACCCTTATGTCAACATCCTACATACTTGATTATTGTAGTAATTTTTGAAATCACAAAGTGTGAGTTCTCTCGTTTTGTTCTGTGTTTTGGATTGTTTTAGCTACTCTGAGTGCCTTGCATTTTTGTATGATTTTTAGTATCAGCTTGTCAATTTTTTATTTTAAAAAATGGCAGTTTGGATTTTGCTTAGAATTACATTGAATCTGTAAATCAATTTGGGGAAAATTGCTATCATAAAAATACTAAATCTTCTGAACTATGAACAAAAATGTTTTCCACTCATATGTCTTTAATTTCTCTCAATGATGTTTTGTGGTTTTCAGTGTACAAATCTTATGCTTGTTCTGTTAGGTTCATTCGTAAGTACTTTCTTATTTTTCATGCTATTGTGAGTGAAATTGTCTTTATAATTTTATTTTCAGGGGGATTATTGATTTCTAATGCATAGAAATACAATATTTTTGTATACTGATTTAGTATACTGCAGCTTTGCTGAACTCATTCATTGGCTCTGATTGTTATTTTTTGTGAAATCCTTTAGATTTTATGTATTGATCATGCTATCTGCAAACCGATATTTTTATATACTTTCAATTCTTCCTTTCCACTCTGGCTGCCTTTTGTTTATTTTCCTTTCCTAAATACTCCAGCTAGAATGTCAAGTAAATGTTTAATAGTAGTGGTGAGAGAAAACACCTTGTCTTCTTTGTAATCTTAGCAGAAAAGTTTTTAGTCTTTTACAAGTAGGCAGCTTAGTGGTAAAGACACCCTTTGTAGGCTAAGTTCCTTTCTATTCTTAATTGTTCTTTCTTTAAAAAAAATTATGGAAGGATGCTCAATTTTTCTTAAACATTTGTTTTGCTTTTATTGAGATGATCATGTGATTTTTCTCCTTTATTCTATTAATATAATGTGTAACATCAATTAATTTTCATATTTGAAACTAACTTTCATTCCCGGGGTAAATCCAATTTGGTCCCAGTATATAGTCCTTTCTATCTTTCTGTATTCAGTTTGCTCATTTTTATTGATTGTGTATGCATCTACATTCCTAAGTGATATTTGTCTATAATTTTTATTTCTTACGTGTCCTGGTCTGGTTTTGATGCCAGATTACTGGTCATCTAGAATTAATGTTCTCTTTTCTTTTATAGTTTGGAAAAATTTGAGAAGAAATGGTATTGATTCTAAATACTTTGGGTAGAATTCACCATTAATGTGATCTGGTCATTGTGCTTTCTTTGTGAGTAGTTTTTTGACTCTCTTAACTTATCAGAAATCCATTTAGATTTTTTATCTCTTCTTCCAGCATTTTTATTAGTTTATGTCTTTCTAAGCATTTATTTATTTCACTTTGGTTACCCGATTACTTGGTATGCAATTAATAATAGGTTCCCTACAAAATATTTTTTGTTTCTGTAAGTTTGGGCAGTGATATTTTCTCTTTTATAACAAATTTTAAGAAATTAAGACATCTTTTCTTTTCTTGGTCGTCTATCTAATGATTTGTCAGTTTTGTTAATCTTTTCAAACAACTAACTTTTGGTTTTGGTTTTGTTGATTTTCTCCATTATTTTTCTATTTTCTATTTCACTTGTTTTCATTGTTTTGACTGTGTTTTTAATATGTCTTTCATCTTTTTAATTTCTCTATTCTTCCATTACTGTATTCTTTGTGTTAAGTATTTACCTTATACTGTTTCCTTAAAATTCTCTTGTCATTCATTTTACTATATATATTTTTATGTTTTGTTTTTTAATTATCTGTTGTAGAGGAGAGATAGGTTACCAGCTGGATTTAATAATTGAACTAACATAAGAAAGATTAACAGGAGAAAAGCACAAGAATGTTGTTTAGTAATTCTTATATATGCATGTAAGCCTTCACAGGAAAAATGAAGTTCCAATGTAACAGATAATAACAAAAAGCTTATATTAGTATATAATGTACATATTAGTATATAGGCTAGTATAGCTTTGTTGAAAAGTAATTGGGAAGATAGGGCTAGTTTTACAAGGTTGGTTTGTTCAGATTTCTCTTAGCCTTGACTCCCCATTTCTGGTGATAAGATTGTCTTCCTTCTTCTTGGTACAGAGAGGGCACCTGTCACATGAAAATTTTATTTCAGCTTTTAGAAAGAAAAATTAAGTTCATAGTGCTTTCTTGCATCTGTTAGTTTCCAAATATTTTGAACTCAACATAATCAGTAAACCATAGTGGCATAAATAAGGGTGGCATTCTCTGCACTCCTTCACTGTGAATGGCAATTAATGACTTAACTAAAGGATATTTCCAAAATCGATGGACAAAGCCAACATTGCTCTGATACCAGAGCCAGACAAGGACACCCTACAAACACACAAAAGACATACTAATATTTCTGATGAACATAGATATAAAAGTCCCCAATAAAATGCTAGCAAATAAAGAAAGTGCTAGCGAATTGAATTCAGCAGCACATTAAAAAGATCATTCACTGTAAACAAGTGAGATTTATTCCTCAAATGCAAGGATAGTTCAACATATATAAATAAATAAATCATCATTAACAGAATGAAGGACAAAAGTATATGGCCATCTCAATATAGGTGGAGACACATTTGAGAAAATGCAACATCATTTTACAATAAAAACTCTCAAATAATCTGGCATAGAAAGAATGTACCTTAACACAATAAAGACCATATAGGAAAAGCCCACAGATAGTATTGTACTCAATGATAAAAAGTTGAAAGTTTTTTCTCTAAGATTAGAAAAAAAAAAAATCAAAGAGTCCACTCTCACCACTTCTATTCAACACTGTACTGAAAGCTTTATCCACAGCAATCAGACAAGAAAAAATAATTAAATAAAAGTCATTCAAACAAGAAAGAAAGAAGTAAAATCATCTCTGTTAGCTGATGACATAATAATATATTAGAAAACACTAAAGACTTCACGAAAGAAACTCCTAGAACTGATAAATAAACCCAGCAAAGTTGTAGGATACAAAATTAATGCACAAATAAAATTAATAACAAAATTAGTAGTGTTTCTTTATACTAACAACAAACTATCCAAAAAATATATTAAGAACTCAATTCCATTTACAATCGCATCAAAAAACACTTGCGTTAATTTAATCAAGGAGGTGAAAGATCTTTATACTGAATACTACAAAACACTAGTGAAAGAAATAGTTGAAGTTGCAAATGGAAGGGCATCCTGTGTTCACAGATTGGAAGAAATAATTTTGTTAAAATACTTAACTACCCGAAGTGATCTATAGATTCAGTACAATCCTATCAATATTTTAATGCCATCTTTCACAGAAAAAGAAAAAACAATTATTGTTGTTGCATCATAAAAGACCCCAAATAACCAAAGCAAGTGTGAGCAACAAGAATATACAAGGAGACATAACACTACTTGACATCAAAATCTATCACAAAATTATAGCAATCAAAACAGCATGGTATTGGCATAAGAACAGACACATTGACCAATGAAACAGGCTGAAGCCCAGAAATAAACTCATAGATTTGTGGTTAGTTGATTTTCAACCTTGTTGCCAGGAACACACAATGGAGATAGTTTCTTCAATAAAAGATGTTGAGAAAACTGGATTTGCACATATCAAAGAATAAATCTGAATCCTTTCTCACTCCATATACAAAAGTAAACTCAAAAGGGTTAGGGTTCGGAAAAAACTTAAATGTAAGGTCTGAAGCCATAAAGCTACTGGAAGAAAACATAGAGCAAATGCTTCACAACATTGATATTGACAAAGATTTCTTAAATGTGACCCTAGAAGCACTGGCAACAAAAGAAAAAAAGAAGAGGAGGGTAGTGAGGCTGCTTCTAAACAGCAAGAAAAACAAATAATAGAGGGAAGAGACCGCCCCCCACAGATTGGCAGAAAATATCTGATAAGGGGCTAATATCCAAAAATATTTAAAAACTTAATAGCAGGAAAACAGAAAGCCCAACTGAAAAATTGGCAAAAATCCTAAACAGAAATTTCTCAAAAGAACACAGATAAATGACCAAAGGATGTAGAAAAATCCTCATCAACACTAATCATCAGGAAAATGCAATTAAAACCACAGTGAGATATCACCTCATGCCTGTTAGAATGGCCATTATCAAAAATATGTGGCGGAAAGGGCCCCCTTTGGCACTGTTAGTGGGAATGTAAATTAATATAACCATTATAGAAAACACAATGTAAGTTCTATAGAAAACTAAAAATAAAATTAGCATATCCTGCCAATCTCATGAGAGCTGATGCTTACACCTATGTCTGTGAAATCAGAGAACGGGCCAACTTAGTTCAACTCTACCTCACATTGCCCACTCTTCAGGAGATAAGAGCAAATCTCATGGCACTGTACATTTTACAGACTGGTCCATAAGTCTGAGATATCAGAAGCTGCTTCAGAGGATCCGCCAGAGACATTGGTGACCAATTCCCCTCAGAACTCAACCACTGTGCCTTCACACTGTTGCAAGAGTTTTTAACTCCACTGTCAGCTTAGACCAGCAACCTTGGGTTCTTGTCTCATGACCAAGAAGATTAAGGAACGCAGACACCAAAAGGATGAGTGAAAGAAGGAGCTTATTAAGCAACAAAGCTCTCCAGAAAAGAGAGGAGGCCTGAAATGGGTAACCTGTGCAAGGAGTTTGTGGTTTGTATCTTATCTTTTCTGGGGGCATTTCTCTAATTTATATCTCATCCGCCCCTTCCTTCCTGAGACCCAATTTTTATTGGTCATGCGGGTCCTTGACCAAGGTTACTCCACCTTGAAGGTTACCCATAAGTACCACAGAAAAGCCCATGGGAGTGAGGTAGGGGAGTAAAAACCACAATGGAAATGCTATGTTAATGATGTTATAATAAGCCAAGGTCAAGTTAGGACATTTAGTTAAGTTACTGTGCCAGCGTTAAAGCAGCCAAAAGTCCCTTTTAGCAGTACATCCTGGGTTGAAAGGATGCTGTGAGTGACATTATCCACATTTTCAGCTAACAATTATATAAGGGGTGTGGTACAGGGGGCATTCCTGCAGATTTTAGGTCTCCTTGACACCCTCCCTCTCTGTCTGCCTAATCAGCTTCTGACTATCTCCTCTCTCATTACTGTGGTGTCAGACTATAACCCATGCAATTTCTGGTTTCTGAAATATGCTGAACTTTTTAAAATAGTTATGTAATAACTAAAACGTCTTCAATGTACACCTAAGAAGAATTTGTATTACTTGTATCTGGCAAAACTCAATGGATTCATCATTCATTTTTATTTTTGCCTAGTAAACTGCCTGGAACATGAGGGGCAATTGATAATTAATTATTGCCCATGTGAAGTATGTTTTAAATAATACTGCTGTTTAAAACATACTCGGCTGTATTTTTAAAATTTTCACCCTGAAATAATAGCTTCAAATAAATAAAGTGATAAATTCTTTCTAGGCTGATATGAAAAATATTTACCTTATTTTATGAAAAAGAACACAAATAATGAATAATACTCATACTCTTTCTTACCTCTTTGGTGATATTGAAGTTCATTACAAGGAAGACAATCATTTTTGTAAAGTAAAGTTAAAATAACATCTTGACAGACTATTTGAGAGATATTTTTCACTTAGAAGTCTTATCTAGAATCAATGCACTGTAATTAATTAATTTCCATGGCATATCATCTATTTCTAAGCACCTGAAGGCTATCTATTAGTAAATCCAAAGTATTAACATAACAATTTTCATGACAGCATTGTTTAATATGATTACTGATTTTCAGAACTATTTGTATTTAGACACCACTTCCCTTCTAAAGTGCTCTTCACCTTTTTTTATTGTTTATGAGGTCAATTCAACATTAATAACTTTTTTGAGATGACATAATATATTAGTGTTGACAGAATTAATAACTGAGATCTTTGTGTATAAGACTAAAGGCTTTACTAATGATAATAGAAGTTTCTAATTTTCTGTTGAAATTTGTGACGTTAAATTATTTGCCATAGCAACTGACTGTGTTGTTATAAAAATGAGAAATTAACTTCAGGAACAAAATGAATGGATAAACAAATATGAAAAACATATTTTTCAGGATTATTTTTATACTTGTATTTTTTATATCAGTAATTAAAATCAAGTATTTTTTCAAATACATAGTATGAACACACACACATACAAACACAAACACACACACAAGACTGACAATTAAGTTGGAGAACTCACCTTAAAAAAAGTGCTACATACCTCACTGCTGAATATCACTATGGTCACCTTCAAAGTACTCCCCTTGGGAAGCTGTGCACTGACACCAGCACTTTGTCCACCTGTGAAAGCAATTTTGGACCTATTTTTCTGGAATGACCATTAGAGCTGTCTTTATATTACTCTTGATGTTCAGAATATCATCCCTTCAATATTTTCTTTATTTCTGGGTAAAGAACAAAGTCACTGTGACCTAGATTAGGTGAATAGGGAGGTGTCCCAATACGGTTGTTTGTGTAATGGCTAAAAACTCACTCATAGACACTGCTCTGTGAGCTAGTACATTGTCATAATGCAAGAGCTCCTTTGGGACCTTTTGTTTGTGCACACATTTCTCATGCTAAAATTTTCAGTTAGGATTTTACTGTTTCTCTATCAAAATTTATTTGGTCTGCTATGCTTCCCACAGCTAGCCAATGATCTTGATGCAAAAGTCTATTTATTTTTGCAATGTTGTCATCAGTTCTGTTTGTTACTGGCTCTTCCGACCTCTCTTCATGAGTGACACTTTGTCTCCCCTTAGAAAAACATTTAATTCATTTGTACACTGTCATTTTCTTTATGGCATCATCCCCCTAAACTTGGACTAACATGTCCCCGATTTCACGTCCACTCTTGCCAAGTTTAACAAGAAACGTAATGTTTTTTGTTGCTCTAATTTAAGCTCCAACATTCTTGTGATGAAACACAAAATCATGCAACAACAAAAATTAGTGCCACTCAGTAGGCACAAACACAGCTGTGAGATACTGATATTCAAAGGTTATGAACCCTTAATAAGTTTTTTGTATAGTGCCACCAACATAAGCACACAGTGGCAAGTTAACAGACTTAATTGTCGGACCTTGTGCATATATACACATGTGTGTATACATAATATGAATAGATACTAATAAAATATAAAGTTTAAATACCTGGAAAACATGCTTTTCAAAGGCAATATTATTATAAGTACTACAATAATCAGTAAATGTTTTTTGTGACTCACATTAAAGTTTAACTTAGAAACATAAATTTGTCAACAAAATACTTAAAAATAAGAAATGTAGACAAGTATGTGACTCTATTACTCTATGTGTACTCTAGCTTCCCAATTGTCCCAATATTGCAAGAGAGTTGAATTCCACTGTCAGCTTAAACCAGCAAGCTCTGGTTCTTTTTCCATGACCAAGAAGATTAAGGAATGCGGACACCAAAAGGATGAGAAAAATAAAGAATTTATTAAGCAACAAAGCTCTCTAGATAAAGAGAGGGGGTCTGAAATGGATTATCTGGTGCTAGGAGTTTTTTTGTGGTTTTTATCTTATCTTTTCTGAGGACATTTCTTTCATCTATATGTCATCCGTCTTTTACTTCCTGAGACTCAATTCTTGTTGTGCATGTGGGTCCTTGACCAAAGTTACTCTATCTTGAATATCACCTATAAGTACCACAAAAAGCCCACTCAGGGGTAAAACCACAATGCAAATGCTATGTTAATGATATTATAATAAGCCAAGGTCAAGTTAGGACATTTCACTAAGCTGTTGCACCTGTTTTTTGGGCAGCAAAAAGTCCCTTTTAGCGGTATGTCCTGGGTTGACAGGATGTTCTTAGCCACGCTAAGCTTATTTTCAGCTAACAATTATACAACGGGGGTGGTGCAGGGGGCGTTCTAGCAGGTGTTAAGTCTCTTTGAGACCCTCCCTCTCTGTCTGCCTGACCAGCTTCTGACTATCTTCTCTCTCACCAACTTCTACCAATAATAATTGGAGAAAACAAGAGTAAGAAGACTTTATAAGCCTAGTGCCCTAGGACAAAGCTTATTATTTTATAAAGAGATGACTGTGCTCAGAATGCACCATAATCAAAGACACATCCAACAATGAGGCATAAGTACAATTCATATGAGTATTTTATTAGGTCAAGTATCAAAGTCATTTCAAAACTGTGTTTATGTTACTTTCTAAAAGATGTAGAAAGTATGATTGTCTTCAACTCCATCCAATTTGCTGCAAAAGATGTGATTTTGTTATTTATGACTGTTTAATATTCCATC
The DNA here is from genome assembly GCA_963574415.1 of Tarsius wallacei. Taxonomy (NCBI): domain Eukaryota; kingdom Metazoa; phylum Chordata; class Mammalia; order Primates; family Tarsiidae; genus Tarsius; species Tarsius wallacei. The sequence goes on from CAUYQG010007063.1 coordinate 25,865, forward strand.
ATGTACATGTACCACATTTGCTTTATCCAATCTACTTTCAATGGGCAATAGGGTTGGATCCATATTTTTGCTATTGTGAGTAGTGTGGCAATAAACATGCATATGCAGACATCTTTTTTGCAGAACAATTTGTGTTCCTATGGTTATATTCACAGAAGGGGGATTGCTGGATTGTATGGAAGGTCAATTTTTAGTTCCTTTGGAAATTGTCACACTGCTTTCCATAGAGATTGAACTAGTTTGCACTTACACCAACACTGTAGAACCATGTCCTTTTCGCCACACCCGCACCAGCATCTATTAGTTTTTGATTTATTAATGATGGCCATTCTTACTGGAGTTAGGAGGTATCTCAACATGGTTTTGATTTTTTTTGTATTTCTCTATGATTAGGGAGGTTGAGCTGTTTCATGTATCTGTCTGGGAGCATGTATGTCTTCTTTTGAGAATTGTCTTTTCATGTTGTAAGCCAGGGGAAGTGAGGATTGGTTGGAGGCTCAAACTTTACCTACACATAGATTATTTATGTACCTAATCCTGACTTGTACCCCACATCTTTATAATAAAATAAAGTGAAAAAAGTGTAGAAAGAAATAAACACTAGCTTTGACATGTAAAGAGCTTGCAAGTTATTTTGCAAGTTGTTTTTACAACAAGAAAAAAGCTTTAAAAGCTGAAAAACAATGACTTATCTTGAACTAACCTGAGACTTGAAGTCACAGAATGAATCACCACCCTGAGATATGAAGAAAAAGGACAATTCAGAAAATAAGAGTTGAGATCAGCTACCTGAATCAGAAGTCACTAGAGTTACAAACTTAAATGACAATATTAACAAATTGATGGAAGCTATGTGTATACTACAGCAAGTGTGAGAATCTCCATGAGCCCCCAGGCTTACAGAGAAGACTCAATTTGTGGGCTTTACCTCCAGAACCCTCCCAAGGCTCTTGCTATGAAAAGTCAAGACAAAAATCTCATTATATCTTTAGTAAGGGAGGGAGCAATTAGTCAGTTTGAAACACAGCCAGAGCATTTTTCAAAATAAGGCTAGCTTTTTAGAAAGAAGACTTTATCAGAGATTTATTTCATCTTAGAGAAGGGCATTCTGCTGACTCCAGCTACTAGTCTTCCTGCCTTTCCTAAATTAGAAGAAATGAAAACAAAACCTTGTGAAGTTAACTGCTCAGGGACAGAGTCCAACTAAAAAAATGTAATTTAATTATAAGATTTAAGGTTTCCCCACCCTGTTTATTACCCCCATGTTAATAGGACTCCAAATATAGCAAGGGATTACATCTGAAAGAGCTACAAGTCTAAGCCTTTATTTAAGACATTCTTATAAAAACCAAAAAACCACAGGGAAGCAAAAACCAGGAGACTAGAAAGATTTGAAGCCCCTCACACCTATAGCTGCAGCACATGTTAAACACAACCCAACAGAAGTCATGCAAGAAGAGAGTAGAATAAAATTTTAAAATGTTGAAAGAAAAAAACATTCTATTTAAGAGTGCAAAAAATTAAAAAATAAATTTTTAAAATGTGTTTACTCAGCCAAAAAGAGAAAAAAAAATAATAGGAAATTTTGGGCTAACAGACCTGCCTAACTTAAAATAGTAAAAGGTCTTCAAGGAGAGAGACAAAATGCAAATATTAATGAAAGTAATGGTGAAAGAATTTCTTCAGGGGGAAAGAAGAAGATAAAGGGAAAAAAAAACTCTATATGTACATAAAGAAGAAAAAATCCTAGGAGAAAAAAATAATGTAAAATAGTAAAATAAAATATTTTCTCATTCTTATTTAATCTAACAGATAAATACTTTCCAAATTAGTGAATCTAACAATGTATAATGAGATTATAGCATATTGATAAGTGAAATGAATGATGGCAATTTTATGAAAAATGGAAGGGAGTAATTTGGATCTCTTTGTTATAAGGCACTTTCAGTGCCCATTAGATAATACAATGTTATTTGAATGTCAAGTTAGACCTGCTGTAAATTCATATTTTAAATTTTAGGGCAACCAACATGTGAACAAAAAAAACACATTGATATGCATAGAAAGGAAAGAAAATTGAATTATATAAAATATGAAAATAAAACTAGAAACGGTGACTAAAAAGAGAGAAAATAAGAGAGACAAAAATCCCATCAAAGAATAAAAACCAGTTGCAAATATGGCAGATGTTATTTAATTACACCAATAACCACTTCAAATGCTTATGACCTAAATAAAGCTATGACCTAAATAAAGCAATTCAAAGGCAGAGATTGTTAGTGTGGATCATAAAACAAACAAACAAGCAAACAAACAAAAAGACTGAATATATAATATCTGTAAGACACCTGCTTTACATAAGCCAGACATAGGTTAAAAATAAAGGAATAGAAGGATATACTGTTCCAACACAAATTAAAACAAAGCTGAAGTTGCTATGTCCAGGCAAAGCATATTTCATAACAACAACCAAAAAAGTCTGAGGAATAAAGAATGTTATTGCATAATGATAAAAGAGAATTCTGCAAGAAGATATAAAAACGTTAAAACTCCTTGGGCAGCTGGGCTCGGTGGCTCAGCCTGTAATCCCGCGCCTTTGGGAGGCTGAGGTGAGTGGATTGCCTGAGCCCGCGGGTTCGAGACCTGCCTGGACAAGCGAGACCTCATCTCTACAATAAATCAAAAAATTAGCTGGGCTTGGTAGCGCACGCCTATAGTTCCAGCTACTTGGAAGGCTGAGGCAGAAGGATCGCCGGAGCCCAGCAGGTCGAGACTGCAGTGGCCGGGAGCGACCACTGCACTCCAGTCTGGGCGACAGAGTGAGACTCCAACTCAAAAAAAAAAAATCCTTGGGCAACTCCTTTGGGTTCCCTCCCATTTGGGAGCTTTTCTGTCTTCTCAATAAATCCCCCCTTCTCAAAAATAAAACATAATAATAATAAAAATCCTTAAAAATGTACTTAACAACAGCAGCAATATATGTCAGCTAACAACTGGAAGGCTACAAGGAGAAATAGACAAATTCTCTTTTATTGCTGAATATGGATGTGCCCTCTTTAAGTTATTGATAAGCTAGGCAGGCAGAATATCAGTAAGGATATATTTGAACTGAACAGTACTATCATTCAACTAGACCTGGCATTCATAGAATGCTTTACTTGAAAATAGCAGACTATATGTTCTTCCTAAGTTCACATAGAACACTCACCAAGATCACATATTTTGTCACCAGCAACACCCTAATAAATTTAAAATAACAGAAATTGGATAAAGTAGCCCTCATACCATAATGAAATTAAACTAGATATCAAAACAGAAAAATAACTAGAAAATACTCAAATATTTAAAGGTGAAATAAAATATTCTGAAATAATGCAGGCATCAAAGAAGTCTCAGGAAAATTTTTAAAAAATCTTTTTTTTAACTAAATAAAAATAAAAATGAAGCTATTCAACTTGGACCCTAGCAATTCCCAGGAAACAGAAGCCAAGCACCATTATTTAAACGGACAAAATTTTTCCTGTGAAGAAGCAGCGGGGAGAGACTACCCACATCGGGTTATGCCTCATCACTGCAGCAGGAGAGACTGCTGGCTCCAGGCTTTGTTTCACCACTGCAGTGCCTGGCCAGACACTGGCAGCAAGGACTGCAGAGGGAGCTCGGTGGCAGAGTCCCACCCGAGAAGATGAAAGAGGCACTCTGCCACCATCTTGAAAACAGGGCAGGAAAGTGCGACAAAGTGATCAACACAGAGCAACAAACCTGACCTCTGTGACTGGTGGATCAACTACTCATGGGTTGATTGTGACTCAGAGGGAATATCCTGAAAGCACAAACTTTGGAGGGACCTGATGAGTGCTGAGTCTCAGGCACACCACCCTCTACCCTGATCCAGCTGTGGGATAAAGGGCATGGCCAGAAAAGGAAGAGGAAAACCTCCCAAGAGATGAGTGGTGAGTTCGGCTGACCTAACACCCTCCCTTCCCAGCAATACTCTGAATGTCAGACACACACAACTGGGGCAGGACTGAGAGGGACAAATCCAGGTGGAGCCTAGTTGTTAGCCTCAATAGAACTTCATTCCAGGATAGGTTTTGCTAGGGCACCCCCTGTGATTACATACCTGGGAAAGAGACAATCACACACCTCCCCAACTGTGGGGATCTCCCTGACCATATGAGAGTGGGAGGAGAGGACTGCAGCTGCTGGAGACAAGCTCCAGGCAGAGAGTCAGGGCCTGAGATGAGAGAATCAGGAATGGCGAAGAAGAACGACAGGAGCCTTTCTTCTTGGGTAGAGCTCAAGACTCTGCCAATTTTTATTCAATTCTCACATATATAGTCCCTTTATCGCCCCCTTATGTCCACAAAAAATGAACCCTTTCTTATACATTAAAAAGCATACATCATATTTTTTCAGTTATGGGAAAGCCACCTTTTACAATTATCTCCCTGCTTTTTCCTGATACCGGTGATGCTATTTGTGTCCGAGTCAATCAGATAGGAGCAAAACAATAGCTGCCAAAAGTTATCAGTTACGACCTATAACTCCTGGGTTAGACAATTTCCTAAACAATTTCCTTTTTTATTTTTACACCTCCTTCTTAACTTCATGCCTACTACACAATCTAACAACGATATATTGGCTCCTTACTTAATCACAATTTTCTATATTCTAAAACTAGACATACGTTCCTAACTTATAATTATCTCATTTATCTTACGCTATATTATCTACACCTATTCCTAATCTTATATATATTTTTTCACTACTTATGTTTATTTCACTACTTAATTCCTAAATTCTAACTACTTATAACCTATAATATATCTTCCTGCCTATTTATTTTTATTTTTATCACTTATCTATTATTTTCTTAATTCTTAACCTAATTCTTATCTAAATGACT
>CAUYQG010007064.1:0-26154 GCA_963574415.1 Tarsius wallacei
CTCGACCTGCTGGGCTCCGGCGATCCTTCCACCTCAGCCTTCTGAGTAGCTGGAACTACAGGTGTGCGCTACCACGCCCGGCTAATTTTTTTGATTTATTGTAGAGATGAGGTTTCGCCTGCCAAAGTGGGTCTCGAACCCGCGGGCTCAGGCAATCCACTCACCTCAGCCTCCCAAGGCACGGGATTACAGGCTGAGCCACCGAAACTGACCACAATTTCAAAATTAAAAAAAAAAATTAAAAGTTAAGAAAAAAAGAAAAATTGCCTAACTAGTTACAGCCAGACATCTGCCTTATTTAGATATTATATGGTAAGTTGGCTGCCTGTGATTGACTGAAGTGCGATTGTTTAAGATTGACTAAAATTCAGTTATTTGTTACAAAAAATACACTCCTTAGTTAGGTTTCACCTTGTTTACCTACCAGTTTAGGTTGCAATTTGTTATATAGCAGCTTAAATACGGAGGCAACTTTAGGATTATTGTCTTCTTCCTCATTTAATTTAACAATACATGGAATTTTGGAAATTCGTTGTGTAGTGATAACAATGTTTCTTTATTTTCCATCCTCCTAGACTGTACTAAATGTTAGTAAACTACTATAATATGGAAAAATGAACAGATTTGTTTGAAAGCTGAAAGCCATAAGAAGGTCCTATGTTTATGCAAGAGATCAAGGGCAACAAGGAGTGAGAGTCATTGGATTTGACATGACATATGAAACATTTGGTTTTCACTGAGTGCTAACACATTAAAAGGAACTCCTATTTTTGGTAGTTAAAAGAATAACCTTATCTCTCTCTTTTCAACCTAATCAGTGTTTATCACTCTCTTAGCATAAGTTATTTGAAATGTTCTATTAGGCATTAAATACCTTGTTTGATTGAAAGCAATCTCTCTGCCTCCCCTTGTTCTAACAGCTGTTTAGTCTTATGTACTTCTAAGTAACTACTGGAAAGGAATACAATCTTTAGGAAGTACAAATTCAGATGCCGTTCAATTGCTAAACATTTATGATGGCCCTTTTCTATATTTGTCTGAACTTTTGAATTTTTCAGAATTGGGATTGCATTCATCAATATTTGTTCTGTGCAACAAAAATCAATGTTTTTAATTTTAAAGTACAGTACATTATCCTAATCTCACCATCAGAGTTTGATGTGCATTTTATTAGAGTAGTGTAATAATAAAATTATTAATTATTTTCCTACCAAATTTCCATTAATAATAAATTAGTAAATGTAATGTATAGAATAAGTTAAAATTAATAAAATAAGTAACATTTGTAGAAATAGTGCAAGAGTCTTCTGTCTTTTCCATAATATCTTTCTTGTGTCATAATGTCATGTATTAAAAGGAGAATTAAATTGATTTGTGTTAGATGTATACTGGCATTATTGATAGTTTTGGAAGTTTTACTCTTGAAAAGGTAGACATCTTGTATTTTTCTCTTAAAACAGAAATTTTGTCTTACAGAAATCAGTTATTTATTAACTCTTCTGTAATTCAATTGAATCACATGCTACAAAATTGTTATCTTAAAATATTTGCTGTTATACTTTATCTGGAGTACTAGAATTTATCTTATAAATCTATTATAGCAAATACTAGGTAGTTTTTTTATTCTCTATTTGGTGATTATTTTATCTTTTAATGGAATTACCAAAAAAATTGTTAAAAGGTCTCTTTCTCTTTTATTTTCTCACTGTGTATCTGACTATTTATATAAAAATTACATTAGGAAGAGTAAATTGAAATAAATGCTAGGAATGTTTCCATGGAAATGTTCCTAAAAATATTATTCACAAAATTAATAGCTATTGAGAGACTGGAGAGAGAGGTTTTCCTTTACAGAGTCTATGATTCAAGGCAAGCTAACTCTTCTTCAGCTTTTTGGACTCTGAAACTGAGCTGAGGATTCTCCTTATCTCTTAAAATATATTTTACCTAAGTGTTCATCAATGGATAAATAGATAAAAGAAACTTAGTATATTATTAGTCCATAAAAAGAACAAAACCCTGTCGTTTGCAGCAATGTGGATGAAACTGATGGTCACTGTGTTAGGTGAAATAAGTTACACATAGAAATACAAACAGTGCATGTTCTAACTCATATGTGGGAGGTAAAAAATAAGTGAATCTCATGAAGATAGTAAATTGGTGGTTATCAGGGGCTGACAAGGAAAGGGGGAAATAGAGAATGATTAAAGGATACGTGTATACAGTTAGTTAGAAGAAATAAAACCTAGTGTCTGATAGATCAGTAGGGTGAAGATGGGTAACAAAAATTTATTGTGCATTTCAAAATAGCTAGAAGATAATAACGTGTATCTTCCTAGCATTTAAAAAAGAGAAGTATTTAAGGTGATGGATACCCCAGTTACCCAGATTTGATCTTTACATATTATATTAATGTGTTAAAACAGCACCAGTATCCTTAAAGTATGAACATTTACTACATACAAATAAGTGAAATAAATGAATAAAAAAGAAATAAACACATTTGACAAATTAACACACGTGAGCTTTGCTCACTCCACTGTAAATTTGCCAAATTTATTTTCAAAAACTTCTAATATTTATTTTTTTCTGTGTATTATAAACTTTATACTATTTTCTGTTCAGCCTTGCTGTTTTGACAAACTTCTAGCTCTTTTTCCCTGATTATTATCATGGAAGATTTGAATCTTAGCCCAATCTCTGTCCTGCTAGTGGTGACCTATACTATCCCCTCCTTAGACAAACTCTTCTCATATATACTACGTCTCCATCCTGGTCCCAAACATATGCAAATCCTCATATTTCTAATATTTTCTATTTGTCTAACACTCTAGTTATATTAAACAGGCCTTGATATGACTGTGAAATTAGGCATTGTAGTATAGAAAGGTAAATATACCTTCATAGCTTATATGATGACTTTGTTTTTGTGGGTGTGTATATGTATGCACGTATGTTAATGGAATAATCCGATGATTTCTGAATGAGTTATTAAGGCAAGATACAGCATGAAAGCCATAATATCCCAGATTAGTCAATTTTATAAATAGAGCTTTTCTTTGAATATTATAAATTAGGGCAAAAATTAATAAATTTTAAGGAAAAGTACAAATTTAAGCTTAATTTAAATTCCTTCAAATTAGAGGGAAAACTGAAAAGGCTTTTAATTTGCAAATAAATTAAAAGCACTAATAAATACTATGTGAAGGCTCATTTTAATCAATTTTCCTATAATTAATTCACTTCAGATATGTATTTGTGCTTTTCAGTAAATAATAAAAATATTTCGCTCCACATTTTTATTTCTACTCCTGGGGAAGTTGATTTTTAAATTTATTCAACAATTTTACCTCATTAAATTTGTATCTCCATTGATAATGAATGATGTTCAGAATAAAACTAGTTATTGTTTTACTCAATTTAAATTTACATTCTCAATTTTTTCTAGCTTTTTCACCAATTTTCTCATTTCCTTTAAGATACTTATACTTGCACCAAAAATCCAATACAAAATGGCTTACATATAAATAAAAAGTGTAAGCTGACATAGCTTATACATAGCAAAAGGTTGAGAGTTGATACAAAGACACACTTCCATTTCCAGAATAACTTTATCTCTACACTCTACTAGACCTCGTTTGTAATATATTAAATAATGACTGTACAATGGCTGGTAGTTCTACATGCCACTTGGAAAAATTTCAAGAACACACAGAATAGGAGAGAACTCATTTCAAAGTGTCTCTCTTGTAAGTGTCAAAAATATTTCTTAGCAGTTCACTGCTCCAAAACATTCACTCTTGTCTTATTGGCAACAACTGTGTCATATTTCACAGTGTTACAGGGAATGACATTTTAAAAATTAGTCAAAATTCACTTCTTTCTTGAGAAGGGGTCCGGTGTTCCCTGAATCACATGGTCTTCTAATAAGAAAATTAAGTCAAGACTCATTTATCAAGGGGATAAAAAAGAAATGATGTCTCTTGGGTGGGTGACAATCATGTTTGCCTACCATATCCAATGAATCTTATTTTTACTCACATCTGTGCTTTGAATAAACTTGCTTTATTCATCCATATGGACATTTCTAAACACAACGAAAACTCAATTTACCTTTTAAAACAGAATTGTAATATCACCACAGTCTTTGCTTTTAAAATGCCCCTCTAGAATATTATTGAGTTAATCAGACACTAACTTAAAGCTGACAATTTATTTTTCATGTCTCTACATATTTTTCACTACCAAATTCAACAACTTTCTATCTTTGACATGATTTTTCTCCTTCTTGTGTTTCCTTTCTTGTATCTACATGTTTCAGTACCAAATTCAAGCACTTTTTATTTTTGACATGATTTTTTTTATCTCTTACAACAACCAAGCTGATTTCAAAGTTTACTACTCTACAATTTTATAACTGTAACACATTTCTAAATAAGCTCCTTATTCCTATGTTGATCCTTTCTATACCATGCATTTATCTCTTAGTTATTTAAAAATTATGTATATCTAATATATTCTTTACTGATTTTACATTGAACATTTATTGATTATGTGCCTGAATATACCAGACTTTAGTAGTTGTGAAGAAAATTACATGTACCCAGTCCCCTTTATTCAAGAAGCCTGGTTTTCACATGAAACCAAAGAGCATATGTGTCACATGAAACTAGATAATTAAACAAAGAATCAGAATCAAGTATGATGCCTATTTTGAGAAGGAAATATTTTAAAGATATTCTAATTGTGTATCATCTAAATATTTATTCTACTGAGATTGTGAAGCCCTTATTATGTTACCATATCATAAAAAATATGACTCTGAATTCAGTTCTTCTTTCAAATTGGTTTTCTCATGGTACTTCAAATAATGTGTTTGGTCCCATTCTTTTGTCTTTTTACTTTTTACTGAATTCATTTGGAATATACTCTTGCCTCAATTTCACTTTTCTAAAAATAAATCTTTTCTTTCTTGCCTCCTTTTTATTATTTTATTTCTCCAAACTCTTATAGCACTATTAGTCAATACAATGCAATTTAACACTTAAAATAATGGTCTATTTAAAATATCTCCCCTCCTAAATTCAGTTAGTTCATAATCTTCTTTTTGATTATAAAAATTTGGGGTACAATTCAGGGTTGGGTATACAAACGTTGACTATGCAGGTACCCTTGTTGATGAGTTATGCCCCCCCCTCCTTCCCCTAGCAGTTTCCATCAATTGCCAATCCCACCCCTCTCCCCTGACAGTTTCCCACTACTGCCAATCACTTTCTTAGAGTATTATAATTGTTCAAGGTCCACTTATGAGTGAGAACATATGGTATTCGGTTTGTTTCTGAGATAGATCACTGAGTATGATCGACTCTAAATCCATCCAAGTTGCCACAAAGTCCATATATTTGCCCTTCTTTTTGGCTGCATAATATTCCATTGTGTATATACACCATAATTTTTTAATCCAGTCCCGTTTTGATGGGCAACATGGTTGGTTCCATGTTTTTGCTATTGTGAATAGAACTGCAACAAACATACATGTTCAGGTATCTTTTTTGTAGAATGATTTGAGTTTCCCCTGGTATATTCCCACTAGGGGAATTGCTGGGTCACATGGAAGGTCAATTTCTAGTCCTTTAAAAAATCGCCACACTGCCTTCTAAAGAGGTTGCACTAGTTTGCATTCCCTCCAGCAGCTTAGAAGCGTTCTTTTTTTTCTGCATCCTTGTCAGCATCTATTGTTGTTTGTTTTATTAATGATGGCCATTCTTACTGGGGTTCAGTGGTATCTCAATGTGGTTTTGATTTGCATTTCTCTGATGGTGAGTGAGGCTGAGCACTTTTTCATGTGTCTGTTGGTTGCCCATATATCTTTTTTGAGAAGTGTCTATTCATGTCTTTTGCCCACTTTTGAATGGGACTGTTTGTTGTTTTCCTTTTGGTGCATTTGAGTACCTTGTAGATCCTAGATATTAGGCCTTTGTCAGATATACAGTTGGCAAATATTTTTTCCCAGTCTATGGGCTGTCTCCCTGCTCTCTTGATGATTTCTTTTGCTTTGCAGAAGTTTGTTAGTTTGATGAGGTCCCACTTGTCTAACTGATTTCTTAAGGTATGGGTATTTATGGTTCTGAATAGGAATTGGTTGCCAGTTCCAATTTCCTAATGTATTTTTCCTGTTTTTTCTAAGATTCTTATAGTATGAAGTTTTACATTTAGGTCTTTGATCTATTTAGAGTTAATTTTTATGTATGGTGATAGGTAGGGGTCCTGTTTCAATCTTCTGCATGTGATCAGCCAGTTTTCCCAGCACCCTTTACTGAATAGGTTCTCCTCTCCTCAGTGGTTATTTCTGGAGGCTTTATTGAAGATGATTTGGTTGAGAAATTGAGACTTTGCTTCCGGAATCTCTGTTCTGGTCCATTGGTCTATGTGCTGTTTTTGTACCAATCCCAGTCTGTTTTGGTTACTGTAGCCTTATAGTAAAGTTTGAAGTCTGGAAGTGTAATATCTCCTACCTTGTTTCTTTTGCTAAGGATTGTTTTGGCTATTCATGGTCATTTATGTTTCCATATGAATTTCTGTTTTGTCTTTTCTGGGTCTGTGAAGAATGATGTTGGTAACTTAATGGGTATTGTGTTGAATCTGTAGATTGCCTTTAGTAGGATAGACATTTTATCAATGTTGATTCTTCTTATTCATGAGCATTGAATACATTCCATTTATTTGTGTCTTCTAGGATTTCCTTGAGCAGTGTTTTGTAGTTCTCATTGTAATGGTCTTTCACTTCTCTGGTTAGAAAGGTGCTGAGATATTTCTTTTTTTTTTTTTGTGGCTATTGCAAATGGGATTTTGCTTTTAATTTGGGTCTCTGCCTGTCTGTTGTTGGTGTGTAGGAATGGCAACTGTCTTTTGCACATTTATTTTGTACCCGGAGATTTTGCCAAAGTTCTTTATCAATGCAAGCAGGGTTTTGACAAATTCTCTTGGATTTTCAAGGTATAGAATCTTATCATCAGCAAAGAGTGACTCCTTGACTTTCTCTTTTCCTATTTGGATACCCCTGATTTTCTTTTCTAATTGCCCTAGCTAGGACTTCCAACACAATGTTGAATAAGAGGGGTGAGAATGAGCAGCCTTGTCATGTTCCAGTTTTCAGGGGAAATGTTTCCAGTTTCTGTCCATTTAGCAATATATTAGCTGTGGGTTTAACTTAAATGGCAACTACCATTTTGAAGTATGTTCCTTATATACCTAGGTGTTTGATGGTTTTTATCAAGAAGGGATGCTGGATTTTATCAAAAGTTTTTTCTGCATCTAATGAGATAATCACGTGGTTCTTGTTTTTACATCTGTTGATGTATTTAGTTACATTTATGGTCTTGCTGATGTTGAACTAGCCCTGAATCATGGGAATGAAGCTGACTTGGTCATGGTGGATGATTTTTGAGATGTGTTTTTAGATCAAGTTTGCTAGAATCTTGTTGAGGATATTTGCATTTATGTTCATAAGCTATATTGACCTGTAGTTCTTTTGTGTGTGTGTGGTTGAATTTTTACCCAGTATGGGTATCAGTGTGATTTTTGCTTCATAAAATTATGTGAGGAGAATTCCATTTTTCTCAATTCCCTGGAATACTTTCAGTAGGATTTGTATCAGCTCCACCTTACATGTTTTGTAGAATCCTGCTGGAAAGTCAACCAGTCCAGGGTTTTTTGAGTTGCTTTGTTTTGTTTTTGTAGGAAGTTTTTGTATGATAGAGTCAGTTTCCAATTATCTATTTACTGTCTCAATGTCTTCTTGTTTCAACCTAGAGAGGTTGTGTGATGTCAGAAAGTACTCCATTTCATTTAGATTATCAATTTTTTTTTCATATAGGTGTGCATAGTAATCTTTGATCGTCTTTTGTATTTTTTCAGGTTCAGTTGTGATTTGATCTTTTGTATTTCTGATTGTGTTTATTTGGACTTTTTCTCTCTTTTTCTTGTTCATTCTGGCTAGGGGTCCATCAATCTTGTTAATTTTTTCAAAAAACAACTTATTTTTTTGTTGATGTTTTCTATGTTATTTTTGTCTTCTATGTCTTGTATTTGGGCTCTTATTTTGGTGATTTGGATTCCTTTGTTAAAGTTGGGGTTTTGGTGGTCTTCTCTTTCCAGCTCCCTTAGGTGATTTGTTAGGCTCTCCACATGTGATCTTTTTGTTTTCTTGATGTGCTTGTAGAGATATAAATTCCCCTCTTAGAACTGTTTTCATGGCATCCCAGAGGTTTTGGTAAGATGTTTATTCATTTTCATTTGTTTCCAGGAATCTTTTAATTTCTGGTTTGATTTCAGTGTTGACCCAGTAGTTGTTCAGTGTCCATGTCTTTGTGGACTTTGGGAAAATGTTGTTGGTGTTGATATTTATTTTTATTCCACTGTGGTCTGAGAGTGTGCATGGCAAGATTTTAACTTTATGCATGATTTATGGCCAAGGATGTGATAGATTTTGAAGTATGTTCCATGTGGTGATGAGTAGAATGTATATTCTGTGGTTGTTGGGGGTAATAATCTGTAGGTATCTATTAAGTCCATTTGGTCAAGTGTCAAGTTTAGGTTTTGGATCTCCTTGTTAATTTTTGGTCTCAATGACCTATCTAGGGCTGTTAGTGAGGTATTCAAGTACCCTGCTATAATAATGATAAAGTCAATATCATTTTTTTAGTTTACTTAGTAGTTGCTTTATTAACACTGGTGATCCTGTGTTGGGAGCATATATGTTTAGGATAGATATTTCTTGTTGATGGAGTGAACATTTTATCATTATGTAGTGTCCTTTGACATTTTTAAAAATTTTTGATAACTTAAAGGTAGTTTTGTCTGATATTAAGTCCTCAACTCCTGCCTTCTTTTGTGATCCATTTGCCTGGAAACTCACTTTCCATCTTTTAACTTTGAGACCATGTGCGTCTCTTGCAGTGAGATGAGTTTCCTGGAAGCAGTAAAAATTGGGTTATGGTTTCTTATCCTGTTTGCCATTCTGGGTCTTTTCAGTGGTGCATTTAGTCCATTCACATTCAAACTGATTATTGAAATGTGATTGTTTATTGCTGTCATGGGGTTCTCTTTGTTTGCTTGCTTGCTTTTGGCTTTGGTGTTAATATATATGTGTGTTTTCAATTTTCTTGTTGCACTGTATTCTCTGTTCTGTATTCTGCTGTTATATTGGGAAGTGTATGTCATTCTTTTTCTTTCTTCTGTCCATAATACTTTTTAAAGTGTCTCCTGTAGAGCTGGTCTGGAAGTTGCATAAACTCTCAGGGATTGGATATCTGGGAAGGATTTTAATTCTCCATCACTGATGAAGCTGAGTTTGGCTAGATAGGAAATTCTTAGTTGAAATTGTTTTTCTTTGAGGACTTTGAATATAGGACTCAAGTCCCTTCTTGCTTGTAGTGTTTCTGCCGATAGATCTGCTGGTATTCTGATTGGTTTTTCCCAGCAGGTAGCCTGACCTTTCTTTCTTGCTGTCTTTAGGATTTTTTTTTTCTTTTGTGCCTACTTTGTGTTGATGAATTACTATGTGTCTAGGGGTTGATTTTCCCATTTGATGTCTTGTGGGAGTTCTCTGTACCTCTTGTGCTTGGTTCATCATATCTCTGGTGAGATGGGGAAAGTTTTCTTGGATTGCCTCCTAGAATACTTGCTCCAAGTTGTTCTCCACTTCCCTTTCTTCTTCTGGGATACGAATCAGGTGTTGGTTTGACCTTTTGATATAATCACACATCACTTGTAGGCTTTGTTCTTTCTTTCTGAGTCTTCTTTCTATGTTTTTTATAGATTGGGATCATTCCATGTCCTCGTCAAGTTCTTAGATTCTTTCTTCAGCTGGATTGATTCTGCTTTCCATGCTTTTCATATTGTTATTTATTTCCTGGAAAAGTTTTTTTATTGCCAAAATCACTGATACAAGTTCTTTCAATGTTGCATCTTGTCTTTCTTGAGCCTTATTCATTCTTTCCATCCATTCCCTGATCTTTGTCATATTCTGAGGTCAGTCATTGGTGACTTTCATTGTTTGGGCACCAAGGTCTGATTTTTTAGTTTTGCCTTTGGTACACTCGAAATTACCTGAGGCCTTCCTTTGTTTTTTCCTTATTTGTGACAGATCTCTTGTTTTTCTCTTTAGTTCTGTTATTCAGTGTCATTGAGAGAGGCTTTCCCTTCTGATGTTTGCTCAGTCCTCTATTCTTCCCTGATCTAGGCTCTATTTTGAAATAGGACAGTGTATGGGAAGCTTTGCTGTCTCTTACAGTTTTTGAAATTTGTATAAAGTAGGGGATGATGTGCCAGGATTCAGAAACTATTTGCAAATTACAATGTTCACTTCTTGTGGTATGTGTTCCCTGAGACCCACTCCCCACCACCACTCTATATGACGATGCAAAGCAGAAACCAATGCAAAAAACAACTGAACACACACACACAGAGACATACACTCACACCCCAAAACAAACTGGAATAACAACAAAGTGAAACAAAGCCACCACCACCAACAACAACAATAAGAAAACAAAACAAAACAAGAAAACTAAACACACACACCCATGCCTAGCACAAAGTAAATAGTAAAGAAAAACAGAAAAGTCAAGGGGATGGGGAATGGAATTCAGGTTGAACCCTCACACATATATTGACACACATCTTAAACTATAAAAAATAAAAATATAAATCCAGAAGAACAAAAGAGCAAAAACAAACCAATAACAACAAAATTTTTTAAAGATGAACACGCAATCATACACATACACACATAAACAGAAAATGACAATAAAAGTAGAAAGAAATAGAAAAAGAAAAGAAAAACTATTTGAGGGGGAGCAGATCAAATCCTCACATACACATTCAAGCACAAAGGAAAAATATTTTAAAAATAGATGAACTAACAAACAGACAGTCAAAAATTTAAATTTCTATTTATTGAAAAAAAAAAAAACAAATAAAAATGACCTGTCCTCTTGTGGCAGGCTCTGGCTCTGTAATTGTTCCTCTAATCAGGTCTCTCCTGCAGAGCCACCTCTTTTACTCTGTCCTCAGTTTCTGAAGCAGGGAAGGAAGAGGGGCAGTGGAGGTGGGTGGGGCTGCAGTCCTCCTCTCCACTCTCATATGGTCAGGGAGATCTCTGGTGAGGAGGTATGGGATTGTCTCTTCCCCAGGTATGTACTTATGGGGGCGGGGTGCCCCAGCCATGCCTATTCTGGAATGGAGTTCACCTATTGTGACTGACATCCAAACTCCACTTGCGTTTGTCCCTCTCATTCGTGGCCTAGCCGTGTGGGTCTGACGTTCAGAGAATTGCTGGGGAAGAGGGGTTTGGGTCAGCCCCAGACTCACCACTGATCTCTCTGGAGTTCTTTCTCATCCTTTTCTGGCTACATCCTTTGTCCCAGGGCTGGATCAGGGTAGGGGGTGGGGTGGCTGGAACTCAGCACTCATCAGGTCTCTCTGAAATTTGTGCTTTCAGGATATTACCTCTGGAGTCAAGATCAATCCCTGAGTAGTTGATCTGCCAGTCACAGAGATGGGGTCTGTTGCTCTGTGGTGAGTCAGAGTATGTTCTTGCCCCACCATCAAGATGGTGGTGGGGGTGCCTCTCTTGTCCTCTTCCATGGGTCTTTGCCTCTGGACTCCCTCTGCAGCCCCTGCTGCCAGTGCCCTGCCAGGCGCTGAAGTGGTGAGGCAAAGCCAGGAGCTGGCAGTCTCTCTCCTGTTGCACCACTGAGGGAGAGCCTGAGGCAATATTTTCTCCACTGCTACTTTTGTCCATTTAAAAAAAATGGCACTTGACTTTTGCGACCTGGGAAGAGCCAGAGACAAAGCAGAAAAGCTGCAGCATCAGCTATTGCAACAGGGGCCTGGTCAATTGCTCACAAGCCCCAACTTAGACAGTCTCTCCCAGCATTTTCTTCCTAGGGAGGGTTTGTTGATTAAAAAGAAAAAGAAAAGAAAAAGAAAATGGTGTTTGGTTTCTGCACCCTGGGAATCACTAGGGTCCAAGTCCAGCAGCTGTTGCACCAGCCATTTCACCAGGAGAGCACTGGCCACTAGCTCTCTAGCCTTCACTCCGTCAGTCACTCATATGCCCACTCGCTCACCAGCACATATGCAAAATTTCCCATATACTCACTCATGCACACAGGGGCTCACATAGTCTGACTGGTTCGGCCGCCACCTTCCCGACATCCAGTTCATAAGCTTCTTAACAAAAATCCATATTTTATGTATTATTTTGTGTTCCAAATATTGAACACAAAGTGTATAGTCATTGAAATCTTGAATAATATATTTTATTTCTGCTTATTAGCAAAATTATTAGAAATGAATTGTGTTACTAATAGGCTTGAAGTGAATATATTTTGCTTAACAGTATATGTCATTTAGTTCTATATATTATTTCAGATAAATTTAGCAGTTAAATGTGTGATATTTGTATACATTTCAATATCACAAATGATGGCTTTAAAATTATTTTATAGATACATAAAGTACATGGTATATGATTCTTATGAATATTATCTGTATATTTTAATCACTAGTTAACAAGATGAAGACTTTTTTTGCAAACAGAAAGATTGCTTGATATTTTAAAAGTTGAGAATATATATCTTTTTAAATTGACAGGTATTTTATTTCAATCCAAACGTAACAGAATCATATTATTAGTTGTTCAAAAGTATTTATTGAAAAAACAAATAAAGGGCTTATTTTTGCTTCAGGCAGAAAAAATAAAACTATATCCTTAGTTCAATGCATTTTATTTCATCTGAAAAAATTGTAACTCAGTCTCATGTAAAAAGATTGGTGGTGTTCAAATCTAATTTATTTTATCAATTGTTTTGATGTGATTCTGTTACCTATTAGACATTTTGAAATTTAAACTATCACTGAGAACATGTTGGTTTCAACAGTGACAAATTTCCCATAATAGAATATAATATTGTTATAAATAAAAGCTAATAGCAGCCATTTCTTACCAGTACCTTTAATAAACTTTATAACACAAATTTCTAACATTCATCTAACACTTCTGAATGTATCCATCAATTGTAAAGCTACAATTTTGCCATGTCAATTACTTCTTAGTCTTCCACTAACTCAATAACATGTTACCTATTTATAAGAATGCATGAGTAATTTATGAAGTCTCCTACCTGACACCTGCTCTTTAATGGTTTAACTCAACCACATTTCAACCTAAGGTACTCTGACATGTCTATTTTCTAATAGTTTTAAAACAAATCTCAAAAAAATTGATGACAGTTGTTATTTTACTTACGGTATTTTGTTTGCTAAAATAATTATTTGGAAATATTTATGTTTTTTATATTTTATATAACACTATTTATGTCAATAAAAACTAAAAATGGCATTTCTAAAAGTCATGTTCACAAAAGTGGAAATGGGAACTTAAAGTATTATGGGAAGCACTCAACTAAGAGTTATATTACCACTAGTTGAGACTAATATGCATTGAGAATTGACACCCTACTGAATTAGATAAACTTAAAGGGCATTTCCCCTCAAGTGACATAAAAATTTCCTGGATATTTGAAAACATTTTCCCTACTTTATATTATCAAGTCTGGAAATTAGGCCCAAAAATTGCACAAAAGACTTTTGTCAAATTATTGTACATGTTTTTGAGGAGACTTGGCACTGTGATTATGTATTATATTTATTAGCTGTCATTTGATAAATAGTGGAACTTAAATAGTTTTGTTGTTGTTTTTACATATGGGAAATATCTTTAATATGTTCAATTTACCTAACGTAAAAATAAATTTTATCTGAAAATCAATTAAATTCATTATCTATGGAAACTCAGAAATATCATTTTAAAATAAAAATTTATATTTCTTAGTTATTTCTCATTAACCTGCTGCATTTTTTTCTTATTAATTAATTATCTTTCTTCTTCCATATGTCTAGGAACAATTTTAGTAAGTTTTACATTCTGGTGTTTGTGTTTGTTCTTTGCAGTTCTATTCCTCTTTGACTTAGACTTTGGATATTAAGCACTTAATAATGAATTATTCTACTACTCATCATAAAATGAGCTTAGTACTCTAATAAAAGAAAATGTGGTTAAAAGTGTCTCAAAGTTTTCTGTAGTAACATCTTCCATATCATGGTTTTCTTTCTTTCTTTTTTTTTTTTTTTGGTTTAGGTTAATGTCCTTTTGTTGTTGTTTTGTTTTGTTTTGTTTTATTTTAAAGATGTAGTGTACAATTCAGAATTAGGTAAATAAATGGTCATTGTACAGGTAAAGTTTGGTTTCCCATTGGTCTCCACTTTGCCTGACTTGAGATCAGGTACTCTTATTGATGTTATGTGCCTCCACTCCCTCCCCTGGCAGTGTCCCACTGCTGTCAATCCCTTTAGTATTGTGATTAATGTTCAGGGTTCACTTATGAGTGAGAACATGTGGTACTTGGCTCTTTGTTTCTCTGATAGACCAGAGAGTATTGTAGATTCTAAATCCATACAAGTTGCTGCAAAGTCCATAATTTTGTTCTTCTTTATGACTGCATCATACATATGTACCACATTTTTTTATCCAGTCTTCTTTTGATGGGCAGCATGGCTGGTTGTATGTTTTTGTTATTGTGAATAATGTTGTGATAAATATGAGTGTGCAGATTTAGTGTAGAATGATTTGAGTTCATTCAGGTATATTCCCAGAGAAGAGATTGCTGGGTCATATGGAGGGTCAAAATTTTAGATCTTTTAGGAATCACCACACAGATTTTCACAAAGATGGTACTAATTTACACTCCCACCAACAGTGTAGAAGCATTCCTATTTATCTACATCCTCACTAGCATTTGTTGTTTTTTGAGTTATTGATGATGGCCATCCAGACTAGAGTTAGGTAGTATCTCAGTGTGGTTTTGATTGGCATTTATCTGGTGATTGGTGAGGCTAGCATTTTTTTCATGAATCTGTTGGCTGCTCTTATATTTTCTTTTGAGGAGTGCCTATTCATAATTTTGGCTCTCTTTTCAATGGGATTGTTTGTTTTCTTTTCCTTTCAGCATATTTGAGTTCCCTGTGGATCCTGTATGTTAAATATTTGTCAGATGTACAGTTGGCAAATATATTTTTCCATTCTGTGAGTTGTCTCCCACTCTCTTGATGCTTTTTTTTTTTTTTGCCTTGCAGAAGCTCTTCAGTTTGATGTGGTCCCGCTTTTCTATATTATCTCTTATGATATTGGTCTGAAGTTCTCATCAGGAATAGGTTGCCTATTCCCATTTCTGTGAGAGTGTCTCCTGTGTTTTCTAAGATTCTTATAGATTGAGGTTTTACGTTTAGGTCTTTTATTCATTTAGAGTTGATTTTTGTGTATGGTGATAGATAGGGGTTCTGTTTCAATCTTCGGCATGTGGTCAGCCAGTTTTCCTAGCACGATTTACTGAATAGGTTTTCCTTTTCCCAGTAGTTGTTGGTGAAGACTTTGTCAAAGTTGAGTTGGTTGAGAAATTGAGAATTTGCTTCCAGAATCTCTATCTTTTCCAATGGTTTATATTCTGTTTGTACCAATACCAGGTTGTTTTCATTATTGTAGTATTATAGCAAAGTTTAAAGTTTGGAAGTGTGATACTTCCTGCTTTGTTTTTTTGTTGGAGGGTTGTTTTGGCTACTCATGGTCATTTATGTTTCCATATGAATTTCTGTATTGCCATTTCCAGGTCTGATTAGAATGATATTGGTAGCTTAATGGGTATTACATTGAATCTGTAGATTGCCTTTGGAAGAATGGACATCTTAACAATGTTGATTCTTCCCATCCATGAGCATGAAATATTTTTCCATTTGCTTGTGTCTTCTCTGGTTTCTTTGCATAGTGTTTTCTAGTTTTTGTTGAAAAGGTCCTTCACTGATTAGGAAGCAGCTAAGGTATTCATTTTTTTTGTTGTTGCTTTATTTTGTTTTGGTGGCTATTGTAAATAAGATAACGCTTTTTATTTGCTTCTCTGACTGTGTGTGGTTGATATGCCAGAATGCAACTGTCTTTTGCACATTTGTTTTATACGCTGAAACTTTGCCAAAGTCCTTTATTTGTGTAAGAAGGTTTTTGACAGATTCTCTTGAGTTTTCAAGATATTGGATGATATCACCTACAAAATGGTATAACTTAACTTCCTCTTTTCTTATTTAGGTACTCCTGATTTTCTTTTTTTGTCTGATTGCTCTAGCTAGAACTTCCAACACCCTGTTGAATGGGCGGGTAATAGTGGGCAACCTTGTCTTGTTCCCGTTTTCAAAGGGAACATACCTTTAGCAGTATGTTGACTGTGGGTTTATGGTAGATGGCTCTTAGTATTTTAAGGTATGTCCCCTCTATGCCCGAGTGTTCAAGGATTTTTGTCAAGAAGGGATGCTAGATTTTATTGAAAGCTTTTTCTGTGTCTGGTGATAAAATCATATGGTTCTTATTTTTACCTCTGTTGATGTATTAATTTACATTTATGGTCTTGCAGATGTTGAACCAGCCCTGCATCCTGGGAATGAAGCCTACTTGGTCATGGTGGATGATTTTTGAGATGCGTTGTTGGATCTGATTTGCTAGAATCTTGTCAAGAATTTTGCATCTTTGTTCATCGGGGAAATTGACCTGTAGTTCTTTTTCTTTGTTGAATTTTTACTCAGTTTGGGTGTCAAGGTGATTTTAGTTTCCTAAAATGATTTGAGGAGAGGTCTGTCTTTCTTGATTGCTTGGAATATTTTCAATAGGATTGGTATCAGTTGTTCCTTAAATGTTTTGTCAGATTCTGCTGGAAAACTATCTGGTCCAGGGCTATTTTTTATTTTTTTATTTTAACATAGCTTTCTTATGACTGAGTCAATTTTCTGGGTTTTATTGTTCTATTTAAGGTCTTAATTTCTTCTTGTTTCAACCTTGGGAGGTTGTGTTATGTCAGAAGTCCTCCATTTCATTTTGATTTTCAAGTTTGTTTCCATACAGGTATGTATAGTAGTCTCTGATAATCTTTTATATTTCTTTGGGGCCAGTTGCGATTTGATATTTTGTATTTCTGATTGTGTTTATTTGGGAATTTTTCCTATTTTTCTTGGTCAACCTGACTAGGAGTCCATCAATCAATCAATGTTGTCTATCCTTTGAAGAACAGCATTCTGTTTCACTGACTTTTTCTGTGGTATTTTTGGCTTCTATGTTCTGTATTTGGGCTTTTACTTTGGTGATCTGGATTCTTCTGCTGAACTTAGGGTTTTGGTGGTCTTGTCTTTCCAGTTCCCTTAAATGATTTGTTAGACTCTTAACTTGTGATCTTTCTATTTTCTTGATGTTTGTTCACAGTGATATAAATTCCCAGAAGTTTTGGTAAGATGCATCTTTATTTTCATTTGTTTCCAGAAAACTTTTAATTTGTTTTGATTTCTATGTTGTAACAGGAGTCGTTCAATGTCCTGCTGTTTAGTATCCATGTCTTTTTGTGTTTTGGGGGTATTTTGCTGGTGTTGATATTTACTTTTTTTGTGTACTGTGGTCTGAGAAGATGCATGGGAATATTTCAATCTTATGAAATTTGCTTATGCTTGATTTAGCTGAGGATGTGGTCAATCTTGGAGTATGTTCCTTGTGGTGATGAGTGGAATGTATAATTTCATGGTTTGTGGGTAGAGTGCTCTGTAATTATCTATTGTCTATTTTGTCAAGTGCCACACTGAGGTTTCAGATCTCCTTGTTGACTATTTGCTTCAGTGATCTCTCTTCTAGTGTCTCTATCTCAATGATTTTGTTTATAAAATATTCAATATTGTGTTGAAAGATCTAAATTAAATAGGATATACAAAATATTTAGCATACCCATATTACCTAATAAACAGTGTATACATCTACTGCTATTATTACATCTATTACTATTACTACTAATTTTTATAAAGATAAATGAAAAAATTCAAATAGGAACTGTACAATTCTGTTGAAGTTTGGTCACAAATCTAGAATGATGAGGACAAGCTATTATAAATCTGAATAAATTGGCAGAGGCATGAACAATTCACAGTGGTGTTTAGTACTAGAATGGTATGGATTAAAGTCTGTCGGCAAAAATTTCAGAAAGGACATGGAGTTTGAATATGTTTGTCTCACATATAAATACTCACCAAAAGGTAAATTATTGCAATGAAGAATCTCAATGTATAGGTGGACAAAAATAACAGATTCTGGTGATGTGAGTCATCCTCTTTTCCCAGCCTACTCAGTGTTTGCTTAATAGGTCCAGGTACAAAGTTGCTATGATAATAGAGATGCTGCCTACCCATGGACTCAACAACATGAATTTCTCTGTACCAAGGCTGAACTGATTAGCAATATATCTCAATGTCACATCTACTTATAGCAAATAATGATAGTGAGGCTCTGTAATGGCAACATTCACCAGTAATCAAGCTGATCACCTGGTGCCACATTGATTACGTTGAGACTATTTCATCAACAGAGGTGCCAAAGGACTCTACTCAATGGAATCCACATATAACTAAATATTATATTTACCTCCCTTGCTTATGCTGCATCTGATGAGCCACGCCATTTATGGACTTATTAAATCTCTCAGCTACCATCATAACCTTCTGCAAAACATTGCTTTTCATCAAGAAACTAATTTCATAGTGCACTTCCCACTCCCCCGAAAAAAAATTCAAATTGTGGCACAAGCTTACATTCCATCACTCAGAAATATCTAGCCTAATATAATGGTAGAATGGCCTATACGACAATGAAATGAGCTACAGATAAATCACCATTGAGAAGCAATTCCATGAAAGTATAGGGTTTTATCATGAAAAATAAAGTATTTTTAATCAGTAGCCAATACATGATGCTATCTATCCTACAGCTGGGACACATGGATCTAAAAATCTGACTCACATCTAAAAGTAAGAATAGATCCTCCTATCATTACGTTTAATAATCCACTCACAGAATTTATGCTTTCTGCCATCATAATTTTGTGTTCTTCTCATTGTGAGATATTGTTACCCAAGGGAGGAATGCTTCTATCAGAGATGACAAACATAATTCCGCTGAATTCAAAGCTGAAACTACCACCTTGCTATTTTGTGCTCTTTGTTACATTGAATCAACAAGCAAAGAAGGAGGTTTTGATTTTTATTAACAAGAAGAAATCTGGTAGCTGCTACATAGTAAGATCAAAGACTTCTGAATTTTAAGAGATTTTCTGGGACTCCATTCATTAATTTCTTTTCGAATAGCACAAGTTATAAGGAAATTACAGCAATCAAGAATAGATAAGATCGTTAAAGATTCAGAGACTTTGTTAATAAAATGTGGCATTTCCCTATCAAAGAAGGAGAAAAAGCAGTGGAGTTTCTGCCCATGAGGCAAGGAAACAGAATGGATCATCAATGAAGGGAATTATAAATGACAACTATACCTTATGTACTTACAGCAATGAGTTGTGTAACAGTGATTTGTATTTTGTTTTTTGTATTCTTTTTTTTTTTTCTTTGAGAAAGCAGGATTTATTGAGAGGACAGAAAAGCTCCCACAGTGGGAGAGGACCTGAAGGAGTTGCCCACTTTAAAAAATAATAGATTATGACGTCAGTGGCTTCCAATGATCCACTCTTCCTGGTATTCATACCCTTTAGCAGTATCCTGCACATTGACTCTGATATGTCTTATCTGTCCAAATGAAGCATTATCTGAGAGATGAGAGATGTAAGTAGAGCCCTGATCAATAAGTCTTCCTCCTACTTCTCTTCCTCCTCTTCTTCTTCTGTTCTTTTTGTCTTTTTGTTTCTCTCTCGTATATATATATATATATATATATGTATATATATATATATATATATGGCAAATATAGATATATGGAAAGCAAATATATATATATATATTTGCATAGCCACACATGCATACATAAGAGAGAAAGAGAGAGAGAGAGAGAGAGAGAGACAGAGAGAGAGAGAGAGAGAGAGAAGGTTACACTATGCACTATGTTGCCCAGGCTGATCCTGAATTTCTGTAATTAAGCAATCTCTCTGCCTTTCTTCTTTCCTCAGTTGCTATTCCCTGAGAAAATCTTATTTAATTGCTGTATTTTCATTTTCTATCTATATGCAGAGTGACCCTAAAGTAGTTTCTTTAACCAGGGTCTTTTTCTTGAGTGCCAGATATATAATTTCAACTGTGTGTTGGAGACAGTTTGACATGGAAAAACTGAACTTTTTCTATTTATCCTCCAAAACCTTCTTTTTATTTATCTATTTTCAAATATTAAGTTACCCAACACAAAAAGTTAGCATTTTTTCCTTACCATTTACTTCAATAAATTGTTTTCAATTATCTTCACTTCTTTCTTTCCTAAGAAAAGAATGATCACAACAAGACTATTCCAGTAGTTTCATGGCTGGTTTTTTGATGTGTTTTCAGTGCTCACCTTCATGCAATATATTGTTTGTCTGCTATAGTCAAAATAAACCCCGTACTGTGTAAATCTATTATCCTAGCAGAGAACAGGACAAATAGCACTGCCAAATTTTTCAATAAAAAGGTGGACAGAAAAAAAAAGCTTAAAGAAACAATCTGGGAAACAAAAATTGGGGTTTCTGATCAGACTACATGTACTATAGCCTAAGGAAATATGTATATTTTGTTTTGGTTTGCATATAACTTAAATATTTTATTAAAATATCAGGTTGTCATATAGAGATTTTAAATAATTGTTGCATTCTAAAGTTTGGACAATATTATTTTAAAACTATTTTTTCCAAAGAAATGTATTTTTAATAAAAGTATAATATTTTATTATTTTCTAAAAATTGTCTTTAAAATCTTTTTTGTTTGTTTGTTTTTACAAACTCAACTGTACCTATATAGCTTACATATAAATGTAAGATTTTTTTACATATTTTTCAAGGTGATCTTTTTACTGTTTGAATTATGATATACAACGTCTTCCCATGTATTATACTAAATTATGCAATTTCTTTAAAGTTATTGAAAGATTTTAAAGTATAGATATTAGCTATATTCTACTACTGGCCAAAAACATAGTACAAAACTACTCAATAAGAAAACATTTTATCCCAATGAGAATGTGGTTATATGTTGACAATTTAATAGATGGATTCAAAATAGAATCAACATTACCATAATAATTAAAGCAGATATAATTCTCTATATTATTAAAAATTGGTATAAATATCAAGACAAATATATACTAATACACTTGTTAGTGAAATGTGACTATGCATAAACTTAGTGACTATGCATAAAATTAGTGAATTGTGACTACGTGTAAGCCAGAATGGAAATTATTAATTGAAATATGTTGTATGGTTTTTGGAGTTATTCACAGTGTAGAATATTTTCATTATGTAAGAAATCATCTGTGCTATTGAATCATACACAGTTGTAAATCACATGCAAATTTTTTTCTCTTTTATTTAATTGCATTTTTAAAAATTGTATTTTATTTTAAAGATGTGGGGTACAATTTAGGACTAGATTTATAAATGGTCTTCACACAGGCAAAGTTTGGGCCCCCTTTCTCCTCTTTGTATGATTTGAGATCATGTACCCTTATTTGATATGTGGATTTTTTTTTTTCAGTTATCATTCTCTTGCTTAAGTGAATAGCTCTGTTGAAAAGTCTCCCAATTGCTAAAATGGCTCGTGTTTTTATTCATTTATGGAACAATTTCAATGTATAAGAAGAAAAAGAGAATGTTATTAAACATTGAACTAGATGATTTGTATGTATTGTGGCATTTAATCCTAATAATGTTTCTATAAAATATTAATGTTAATATTATTATTAATTTACAAAAAAAGTTCAGTGGTGAAACAAGTTGCTCAAGACCATTCAAATAGAAAGCAGCAAAACATGTCTTCACTACTCTAAGTCTCTAGTTTTTATATGCCCATACATCATTTTATTTATAGACATTCCACTTCACACACATGCATTTAATTTTTATACTTAAGTCATATTGCATTTTATTTAAATTGTCAAACTCTGAGGCTTGATGTTTTATACCTACTTATAGCATACCTATTAAAAATGGAAACGTCCCTCTTTTAAAGCAGCACACATTATATACATTAAAAAGTGGTTGAATCTCTATCCTTTTATCAAATAGCAGAGTTCTGAAAATACAAGACATAGGTAAATCCATGTTGACTCATGAAGATAATTATTAATAGAGTAAGCAGAAATAATTAATATCATGAAATGTGTGGCAATTAGAATGTCACATATTTGAACTAAGGATAAGACCAAGGAAGAGAGGATAACGCAAAAAGTAATAGATTAAAACTCTCAGGCAATCTCTTATTACATTTATATAAATTAATGTAGTCAGTGAAGTAAGCACTTATATATGAATACATGATATTTAAGATATAAAATTAATTAGAAAGACAAAAAAATTGTGTTTGGTGGTATTCAAATGAGTTCAACAGACTCTAAACGCAAATGCAGTTAGAAATTACTTTTTAACTACAAGGTGGGTAGAAAAGGGAAAAATTCTGTTTCTGTCCACTGGAGGGTAGTATTGTAACACTATAAGATCCCAAATGAGCCTGGCATCAGGAAAAAAAAAAAAAAAAGAAAATCATCTTCACCGAGAAAGATGGATGCCTGAAGTAATTTTATTTTTCTTTTTGGAAATTGAAAAACAAAATAATTTTAACTTTCCATAGTCAATCCATCTTTCTCCATATTTTGTAATTTTTAAAGGTCTGTTATGATGTTATTGATTGAATTGATAATAAATTAAAAATCAGTGAAAAATTACAGGTCTACACACAAAAAGGCCTTACTATATTATGGAAACTTGCTTCTAGATATTCTAAAGGACCATCTCAGGAAAGACAATTTAAATTCCAGGTAGAATATAGACATCTTGAATATATTATTGAGCTCCTGTCATGGTAAGAATTTTCATATGGCCAAAAATTAAAAGAATTTAGTAAAGTGAAAGTTTCCTTTCACTCTGAAGAAACACTCTGAAGACACACTGTTAACTCTGGAAGCCCTGAACTTTCACTGTCTGTCCATGTGGAATTGGATGACAAGAAATATTGCCTACTGTCTCCCCAAAATAAGGAGAACCATGAAAACGCCCCCTCCGTGATGTAATGCAAGGAGCCCTGCTATTGTATATATGTAGACAAAAATTTAATTTGCCTTGCATAAAGGTGAGAAATAACAATTATTTCAAATTAGTTGGAAAGAAGAGGAACCAACCTCCTGAACTTCCAGGTGCCCTAGGTTTGCCACGTTGTGATTTGTTGGTAGTCACACAGATCTTTTTCAGGCTGACCAGGAGGAAGTCAGTCCCTACCACAGGAGATGAGAAGGATTTGTCTTGCAGGCCCCATGGGGCAAGCTGTCCTCCCCACAGGAGGCTTGTATTGATTCAAAGTGTATGAACCTGGCTAGCCTTAGAAGCCCTGAGTCCTTGAATGCAGTTTCCTCCAAAAGATAGTAACACAGTTGCTGTCCTCTGAGCACGGTGTGGAGAGGGCAGTTTCCCAATGACACCTGCCAGACAAAATCTTGTAATTGCCTTAGGTTGGCTCTGAAGGTACAAGAATTCAATTTTGGACTGGACCTAGACTTTTATGTTCCCAATTGCCAAACCGGGACAACTTGAACAACAAAATAATGTAGCATTGAATTGAATATCTATGAAAACATACTAGTATGAACAAATGATGAAATACATGAAATTTTCCATGAGGAAAATTTCCAAATAGTAAATATAGATATCCTCCCTCCAGCGGGTGAAGCTAGTTTATCTCTACTTTCCTTTAGCATGGTGACTTTCTTCCAAAGAATAGATAATAGAAACAAACCAAATAAATAAATAAATAAATAAATAAATAAATAAGTAAGTAAAATAAACCAAACTAGTGACTTTGTAGCAGAGAAACATATCAGACTCTACATTAACTAAGTGATCAAAATTAACATCACCAGTGATGAGTTGGTGTCACTTGCCGTCTTGCTTTATAATTTTGAAAATTCTTCTGATGATGGGACATACAACAAGGACAATCCAAGGAAAAGCAGAACTTTTTGCTCCTTATAGTTCTCAATGAGAGAAGGTTACTGTGCAGGGTGGCAGAGATGATTGCACCACAGTATAAGGTAACAGCAGACTGAAGCTGTAAGGGCAGCTTATGCATGGCAAGGGGGGGATGGAGTTAACTAAATTGTGCAGGTTTCCTGTGGAATGTTTAAATTATAAAATATCACTGGCTGGGTGTAGTGGTTCATGCCTGTAATCTCAGCACTTTGGGAGGCCAAGAAGAAAGGATTGCCTGAGTCCAGGTGTTCGAGACCAGCCTGGGAAACATGGTGAGAGTCCTTGTATCTACAATTTAAAAATATATAAATAAATACAAAAAAAAATTCACTGGGTATAGTGTTGTGAACCTGTAGACCCAGTTGCTTCGGAGGCTGAGGCAGAAGGATTGCCTGAGCCTAGCAGCTTGAGGTCGTGTAGACATGATCGTGTGATTGTACTTCAGACTGGATGACAGGGTGAGACTCTGATAAAAAATTTAAATATATAAAAATAAAAATAAATAAAACACTTGGTCTATGGGAACATTTCCTGGTTGGTTGATACCTTGTTCTGAGGTGGTTAGGGTAGTTGCATAGTGGCCTGGAGTGTGAGAGCCAGATGACGGAAGCAGTTGGGGGGTATAATTAATCAATTGCTCAAGATGGGGAACTGTTGGGCTTCTAGTCAGGATCTCAAAATTGAGTCATGACTGCATTATATATGTATTATTTCCCCAATATGATATAATAAAAAAGGCAGTTCACCTTTGTGGTATTCTTCTAAAAAACTTACAGCCCCAGTGGAATCATCAAAAAGGCATAGCAGAAAATCCCAAATTGAGAGGTGTTCTGCAAAATATCTGACCCATAATCTTTCAAAACTTTCACTGTCATATAAAACAGAACGGACTCAGTGACTGTCAAAAATCAAAAGTGATTAAGGTGCCTTGAAAATTACATGCAAGGTGGATTGACTACTGGAATGAAAAAATAACATTAGTGAAAAACTGGGGAGATTTGAATGGTTTGTAGTTTAGTTATTAGTAATATGTCAACACTAATTTTTAATTTTGAAAAAATGTTTCACAGTATGTACTATTGTGTGAATGTTTACATCCCCCAGATTCATATGTTGAAATCATCACCCTGAAGGAGGTAAGGCCTTTGAGAGGTAATTAACTCATGAGACAGATACCTCATAAATGATATTAGTGCCCTATAAACGGGTCCCAAGAACTACCCTTTGCCCCTTCCACCATGAAAAGACAAAGTGAGAAGACATCATTTATGAACCAGAAATGGGCCTTCACTAGACACGAAATCTGCTGGCAACTTGATCTTAGATTTTCCAGTTTTGCAGGTATTATAAATGCGACTGAATTCTTGATTTGATTCTCAGCTTGGTCATTATTGGTATAGCTAGCAGTACTACTGTATTGTGTGCATTGATTTTGTAACCTGAGACTTCAATGGAGTCTTTTGCAAGAGTCCTTAGGGTTTTCTCTGTATAAGATCACAGCATCAGCAAGCAGAGATAGTTTGGCTTCTTCTTTTCCAATTTGGATACCTTTTATTTCTTTCTCTTTAGGACTTTCAGTACTATGTTGAAGAGAAGTGGTGAAAGTGGGCATCCAAGCCGGGCTCGGTGGCTCAGCCTGTAATTCCGCAGCCTTTGGGAGGCTGAGGTGAGTGGATTGCCTGAGCCCGCGGGTTCGAGACCCGCCTGGGCAAGCCAAACCTCATCTCTACAATAAATCAGAAAATTAGCCGGGCGTGGTAGCGCGCGCCTGTAGTTCCGGCTACTCGGAAGGCTGAGGCGGAAGGATCTCCGGAGCCCAGCAGCTCGAGGCTGCGGTGGCCGGGAGCGGCCACTGCACTCCAGTCTGGGCGACAGAGTGAGACTCCACCTCAAAAAAAAAAGAAAGTGGGCATCCTTGCCTTGTTCCAATCCCGAAGGGAGAATACTTTAAACTTTTCCCTATTTAGTATGATGTTGTCATATAAGGCTTTTGTTATTTTGAGATATGTTCCTTCTACGTCTATTTTGC
>CAUYQG010007067.1:0-23418 GCA_963574415.1 Tarsius wallacei
GGTATTATTGACTAGATTCTTGATCCATGGGATACTGCGGAACGCCAAACCAGGGTTTCTTTTTTTTTTTTTTTGAGCTGGAGTCTCACTCCGTCGCCCAGACTGGAGTGCAGTGGCCGCTCCCGGCCACCGCAGCCTCGACCCGCTGGGCTCTGGCGATCCTTCCGCCTCAGCCTTCCGAGTAGCTGGAACTACAGGCGCGTGCTACCACGCCCGGCTGATTTTTGATTTATTGTAGAGATGAGGGCTCGCCAAGTTGCCCGGGTGGGTCTCGAACCCGCGGGCTTAGGCAATCCACTCACCTCAGCCTCCCAAAACGCGGGAAAACCAGGGTTTCTATCCTGGATTTCTGCACAACGGATCCCTGGAGTACTTTTTGGTGTCCCAGTACCCTGAAATTTTCCATCAGATAGTTAAACCTGGGTGGAGGTTTCCTCTTTGTCCCCCTTCAAAAGAGGTCCCGTATAAAAATAAACTATACTGTAAAATTGGAGGTGACCGTGGGTGAGAGTTTTTTCCCAGTAGTATATTTGTGTGAACACCCCACGCACATACCCTCTTTTCTACTGAGCATAGTTGTATTTTATCACATCATCCAAGATTATATTCTTGCCTCAATGGCAACTGTGTCCTAGAATCGGGGTTCACAATGTCACAGGAGCGTGATGGGGAGAATAATACCTTTTTGATCGCCGACGTTTCTTTGTCATATTTTGGCTAGCTTTGCTCTATTAATTCAATTGTAACCTCTGCTCTAGGGGCACCTATTGCTTTTTTGACCCGGAAGGCCCACACTTAGCTTGACTAAAATAGGTTTCCATGACCGCACACGTATGGGTGCCCATCACCTTCATGTAGTCACATAATACACAGTTTAACTGAACTCTGTGATTGGCAATCCTTTTATTGTTTTATTTTATTTTTATTTTAAAGATGTAGGGTACAATGCAGGGTTAGGTACGCAAGTGGTCATCATAAAGCTGGGGCCTTCCTTTGGTCTCCATTTTGGCTGATTTGAGACCGGGCACCCTTATTGATGCTATGTGTCCCCCCTTCCTCTCCTGCCAGTGTCCCACTACTGCCAATCCCTTTTCTTCTTGCTTTTATGATAAAAGTTCAGAGTCTGCTTTTGAGTGAGTCCGTGTGGTACTCAGACCTTTGTTTCTGTGATAGATCACTGAATATGAGAACCTCTCACTCCATCCAAGTTGCTGCAAAGTCTATAATTTAATCCTTCTAAAATTTCCTTTGCTTTAAATTTTCTTCTTTAGTTTATGTTGAGTATTTAGATTTTTTGATACATTTGGAATTTGTATTTAACAGCTATATGGATGCGTAGTACACGTACAATAATATGTCTACATTTAAAATGCATGATTTGATATGTTCTGGCATATGTATGTGCCCATGAAGCTGTCACCTCCATCAAGATAATGAACACAGCCATCACCCTAAAAGGTCCCTCAGTCCCTTTACAAGTATGCTCTTGGGCACTTTCACTTCCATCTAGGCAGACATCGATCTGGTTCTGTCATTACAGACTAAGTTTCATGTTATAGAATTGTATACTCACGAGCTCAGATAGTATAGATGTATTTTTGGCTTCTTTTACTTAGAATGATTATGTTGACCTTCACTGATATTATCATATGAATCAACAGTGTATTTCTTTCCATTTTGAAGTACTCTTCTGTTGTATGGAAATAACAACAGGTTGTTTAGCTCTTTACCTGTTGGTTGTTTTCAACTTTTTGGCTGTTAAAAAAAAAAGCAGCTATAAATATTTATGCACAAACTTCTATTTTATTTTATTTTATTGTGGCAAGGACTCTTAACATCTTCTTAGCACACCTTTAAGTGTACATTCAGTATTGTTACCTATAGGGGCAACATTGCATGGCAGACCTCTAGAACTTATTCATCTTCCAAAATTGAGACCTTATACCTTACGTTTTCATCATTTTCAATGAACACCTAAGGTTTGAATAACTAGGTAATAAGGTAAGCTCAATTTAACTTTAAAAAATTGCAAAACTGTTTGGTCAATCTTTTATTTTTAGTGTATGAGAGCTTCAGTTGCTCCAAAATTTCACCAACCCTAATCATGGTCAATCTTTTTGGATATATGAATAGGTGTGTAGATGTCTCTTACTGAAATTCTTGTTTGCATAAAATGATAAATGACTAAACATATTGAGCCATTTTAAAATCTGCTTATTTACAATTCATATCCCTTCTTTGAAGTACTATTTAAATGTTGTGTCCAGTATTTTTGTTTTGTTATTATTGATTCTTGAGCATTCTTGATATATTTTAGATAGAAGGACTTTATCAGGTATATGATTTGCAAATATTTTCTGCCAGGCTACGACTAATATTTTGTTGTCTTAACAGTATCTGTGATATAGCAAAAGTTATTAATATTGTTGAATCTAATTAATTACCTTAAAATTTTTTTTAAAAAATTTTATTTTAAGGTTGTGGGATACAATTCAGGGTTGCGTGTACAAATGGTCACTGTACAGGTAAAATTTGGACCTCACTTTGGTCCCTACTTTACCTGGTTTGATTTCAGGTACGCTTATTGATGAAGTGTGCCCCCACTCTCCTGGCAGTGTCTCACTACTGCCAATCCCTTTCTTATAGTATTATGATAATTGTTCAGGGTCTACTTATGAGTGAGAATACGTGGTACTCAGTTCTTAGTTTCTGTGATAGATCACTGAGTATTATAGACTCTAAGTCCATCCAAGTTGCTGTGAAGTTCATAATTTTGTCCTTTTAGTGATAGTGATTTCAGTGTTGTGTCTAAAAGCTCTTTGCCTGATCGAAGGTCACAACAAATTTTATCCAAATTTTTTTCTGGAAGTTCTATAATTTTAGCTTTTACATTCAAATCTGTGTTCCATTTTAAGTACCTATAAACATTTATTTTTTTTTCCACATGGATAGCCAATTATTCCAGCACCACTTATTTAAAAGATTATTCTTTCTCCACTAAATTTTCATTGTGCTTTTGTAAAAATCAATTTTCCATGCATGGGTAGGGATATTTCTGAACTGTCTATTTTGGTCTATTAATCTTTTGTCAAGCATTAGATCACTATCACACCATTTTGGTCATTGTAGTTTTATAATAAATTTTATACTACCACATATGCTATATACTTTATAATACATTGCTATTTTTACTTTAAACAGTTAATAATCTTTTACAGTTTTAAATAATAAAAATTTTATATTTTCCCCCTAATTACCATTTGTAGTTTTCTCTATTCTCTTAACAGTATCTTTTGAGGAGCAAATCTTAATTTTATTCAAATCCAATTTTTTTTGTTTTAGTGGATAGTAATTTTATTGTTATGCCTAAAAATTCTTTAGGTGTATTAATATTTCCATGTAATATCCTTTGTATTCTGTATGGAAGACTTTTTGCCATTTCTTGAAGTGTAGGTCTGCTGGTGAGAAATTCCTTCAAGTTTTGAATGTCTGAAAAACAAAAAAAAAATGTATTTTGTTTTCTAAAGACATTTTTGCTGAGATTGGATTCTCAGCTGTCAGGGTTTTGTTTGTTGCTTTTTTGTGTTTTACTACTTTAAAGATATTTCTTTGTTCTCTTATGGTTTGAATTGCTTCTAAAAATAAATTTTCTGTCATATTTATTTTTAATTTCCCTGTACACAGAAGGTCTTTTTTTCTCTGATTGCTTTAAAACCGTTGTTTTTAGTACGAGTCAGAGCATTGATTATGATGTTCTTTGGTATGGATTTTTAAATTTTAATTATTTTGTTTTATCTTACGCTTTTTGTGTTTGGAGTTCATTGAGCTTTCTAGTTCTGTAGTTTAATAGTTTTCATTACATTTAAAAAAAGTTGGCTGTTATTTCTCCATGTCTATTTTTGGTCTCTTCTCTCTTCTCTCTTCTTGTTGACTCCAATGACGCATGTATTACGTTGGTTGAAGTTGCCCCACGCTCCACAAATACTCAGTTAAATTTTTTCTGGCCTTTTTTTCTTTCTGTGTTTCATCTGAGATAATTACTATTGATATGTTTTTCAGTAGACTAATCTTTTCTTTTGCAATTATAATCTATTATTAATCTTATTCTAGCATATTTGTGTATTCAGATATGTCTGAAAGTTTGCTTTAAGCTGGTATTTTTAACATCTTCAATATCTCTAATGTATACAATCGTTCCTCTAGCAGCTTGAACATATAGAATAAAACTGGAACCGTTTTAATGGATGTGTTTAATTAGTGTATTATACATGGCATTTCTAAGTCAGCTTGTATGGAGGGATTTTTCTTTTCATCGTCAGTTATTTTTAACTGACTGCCTGCCTGCCTGGTAATGTTGGAAAAGTGTCAGACATTGTACGTGTTCCTTTCGAGGGGTGCTATATATGTTACTTTTGTTCTGAGATGTGGCTAGGGGACTTGTGGAATCGTTTGATTTTTTCCATTCTTGACTTTAATGTTTATGAGTTGAGACCAGAGCAGCATTTGGTCTTCAGTTAATTTCCCCACAACTGGAGCAAAGACCCTCTGCGATGTCAGCCGGATACTCCCTGTATTATGGGACATTTTATTCTGGCTGTTTCCCCCATGTGTGCTCTGGGTGTTGCTCCTTTGAATCTTCCGCAGGGTTCCGTGTCTGACCTGAGGTGCTGTCCCCACATGTTCAAGACCCCCTGACAGCTGGAAGGCAGCCCTGTGGTCCCAGAGCCCTTACTGTTCTGCTCTGTGACTCCAGCCTACGTGGCCTCCCCTCCCTCTAAATCCTGTCTCTTTTAGCTCACTGTGCTCCCTCACCTGGCCCCCAAGACCCTACCTAGGTGGTCCCCCAGTGCCCTGCAGCCAGGAGGTTTTGTCCAGGAAGCAGGGTGAACAATCCTGAGACCCACCTCCCGATTTAATTTCCATCAGACATTATTCCTTCACTGCCTAATATCCAAAGCCTTGAAGATATTCCCCCTACCCTTTTTTAGTCAAAAGACAAAATCATAACAAATTTAATCTGACAGTCTAATTAGCTTTTATTTGTTATTCTAGAATAGGGAATCACTTCATTCTGTAAAATAGAATGAATATTTTATAAGCTGAATGGAGAAGTTTGGCTTTTTATCAGAAAATGGCTGAAGGAAGCAGAAAAGAAGAATGAAAAGAAGACAGATCATTTCGAAATTACTTTCCTTGCAGAGCTGAAAGAGAGGGAGTTTTCTTAACATGTCTGCTCAGGTACGCTGGACCTCTTCTGACGGGTTGCTTTGGAAAACTGGCAAGTTTCAGGGTTCAGTTTGATTCTGTGGCAATTAGAATGAGTGATTCCACTCTGGTTTGGTCTGGTCTGCTGGGACTTGAGCAGGAAGTGAATCCAAACAATGGTCTCCCATGAATTTATTTAGCATCATCTATGTTTTCTTTTTCCATGTTAGGATAAATATGATCCTGTAACTCCATCTTGAACAAAGTGGAAATCCTTTAATTCTTAACACTCATGTGTAATTACTGGAGTTTTTTTTAAATCCTACTACTTCAAGAATCTGTAGGCTTCTGAAGAACTTAAAAGCTATAATCTATCATTGTGTACCTATGTCTTGGCATAATATCTGGAATATACAGAAGCTGTATTTATTGTTGAATACATTTGTTAATGATTGGATCACAAACATAGGTGATTCCAGGGTGACCTTGTTCAATGGTTTTCAAACTTGCTCCTGATTATTGAGGCTTCATAGAGTTGCCTCAAGGGCCACATGGATTTGAGCTGAGAGGCAAAAGAAAGCCATGGGGACAAGGTTCTAATCCCATTTACATGTTCTGATCTCGCTTATATGTTAAGTTGCTATGTAAGATTTATTTTAAGGACTACAGTAATGTCAGTGACTTATACAAAAAATATAAAAGAAGCCTACTTAACTATATTGCCTTTCCTTGGATTATTTTTATGTAACAGATTACATCTAAAGAAAGAATCCTTTCATGGACTGTAAATACACATTATCTAATTATGAAATGACTCAGCAGTTTACTGGAGATTTGGATATTTTGGGGGTGAAAGGGTTTGCTGGTGGCATTTGAATCATATCACCTAGGTAAACGTTTTTTCTAGTAGTCAAAACTCAGAAGTGTTTGTTTTCTTTTTTCCTAAACAAAAAGAGAAAGGATGCATGGATTTTCTGTGATATTTTCTAAATTTCATCTTGATTAAAAAATAAAACGCCGACTTTGCATTGGTTTTCTCTTTTAAAACAATGACAAATGAAAAAAGAATTTGCCATTCTCTGTTTAATATGATACTGCAGTAACTAAGATAAGCAAATAATTCAATAAGAAATCAGTTTACAAATCAGTCACAAAATTGCTGTACCATCCCTCCTGTGGAAAGCTGGAGAATGGGAGGAAAAAAAAAACATTTCAGGAGGAACAATTTACATATCAAAAGAAAGATTATTTAACTTGTGTGATGAGCAAGAATTAGCACAAAGTCAAGGTTATACTCTTGGCCATCCAAGTTTTGCCTGATATCAGATACTTGCTAGGAAATCTGGTGTCTATTTATTTGTTTTGTTTTAACTGGTGCTGATTTCAACTAATGTGAAACGCGATCATTCTAAAACATGGTGACCCAGTTATTCCCATTTGATAATGAAATATTTGCTAAAAGTAAACTTCTTTGAATGTCAGCAACATTTCAAAACTTCCTCAGATAGATACTAGCACTTACTATGTTTGTTTTTTCCTGCTCTTGACATCATTGACCTACATAGGCTACTGGCCCGGGCTTAAGGGGGAAAAAAAGTGTTTTTAACACAAAATCCAATGATAGCTTTTGACATCTGTGCTAGATCCATTTTCTACCCGCTGTGCTTAATTTCAGAATTCAATTCGATCATTAAAATAAAAACCTTGTTGGCTCTTCCATCGGTGTGCCATATTACATCAATTTTCTCCAAGAATCGTGTACAATTCCTAGGTACCAGTGCCCCCTGGATTTACTTGAAATTTCATCTCTTGCTACCCTGCTGTATGAATTGATCTTGTGCTTTGTGGGATGACACGTGATCTGTAGAAAGACATTATTTCTTGATTCTTTTCCACAACCTCACGCCCTGGGATGACCTATTTTCCCTACATCTTTGATGATCTTACTTGTGATTCCACTCTCATCCCATAAAGATGATTCTTCCACTGGGAGAGGACCGATCATTTGGTTTGTTTGCAGGCTAACTTCTCCATCTGAGCCTGCTGTCACAGGCAAAGTGGGTCTGGGCATGCGGACCCGCATACGTTTCCTGTGCCGCCCTCCATTCTGTGCAGTCTCTTGAATATCATTTTCAACAGCAGCTGAGAATACTAACTCAGAGCCTCATTTCCAAGTAGCTGAATTACTAAGACACTCTTAATGCCAGCATCCTTAGAAATCTGTTGCCAGCAGAATGACTGAGGATAGGGTTTTGACATTCATGAGAGGCATGGGACACTTCTGGGCTCTATGAGCTCTTGACCTTGGAGAAAAGTAACTCAGATTTTGGGTGCTGTAAGCAAGAGGTACATATTCCATTTAGAGAGGCAGAAGCAATATCCACTCTTGTTGAGTCTGCTTTGCAGCTCTTCCTAATGTACTTCTGAGTACATTTTTACTAGTTTGCTTGTTATGAAGAAGACAGTTACTATTCATTCATGTCTATCTCTCATTCCCTCTTGGACAATGGTAGCTTCATTCATTCTGGTTGCTAAGGCGGAAACACAGGTGGTGTCCTACACTTACCTGGTGACTAAACACTGTCCTTTTAACTTTCATAATTCTCCTATGTTGCTCTTGTCTTCTTCTGTTCCCATGACTACAGCTTTCTTTCAGAGTGTGATCTGAACTTCTGTCGTAAACTTCCTCATTTGTTTTCTTCTTTCCTCTCTGTAGACCCCCAGAGAGAGTTTTGTGAAAGGCAAACATGTCAGTTCCTGATAAAAATCTTCGAGGCTCCCCATCACATGACGCAGTGTTCTTGGGTAGAAAGGATGTGTGATTTGTGTGTAAACCCTGCCAAGTGTTTCAGACATCTGTCTCCCTTCCCAATCTGAGAATCACTGACATACAAGATAATAATAGCTAACGTTATACACAGAAAGTATTTCAGCTGTTTTACATGTATTTAGCCATATAATATTCACTAGTGTTATGACGTAGGTCGTCTTTTTTGGTCCATTATATAGATAAGGAAACTGAGGCACAGAAAGCATAAACCATTTGCCCAAGATCATGAAATTCATTATAGCAAAATGAGAAGCAAATTGGAGATATTCTAGACCAAGGGCAAAGCTCCTAGACTTTATATGATGCCATTCCCTCAAGATGGAGTTCTAGTTTCTTGCTCCTATGTCTTTGCAGATATCGATGATTTGGGTGGAATATTTGCTGTGTTCTCTACCTCTGGTTCTCCAGTCTTTTAAAACCCTGTGAGCACTTTCTTTAGAATTCCTGCAGACAGGACTAATTTAGTTGTAAAACAAGCCTAGAGGGTTTTAAGCCTAGACTGACTTATGAGGGATATAGTAAAAATCCTACTAAGAACATCACTAAAATTCGTTTCTCATCTGCCTGGATGTTTTAGACATGAGTCTAATGAAGGTAAGGGGATTATTAAGGAGCATGCCAGTGGGAAGTAAGAGTTGACAAAATACACACCAAAAAATTGCATAATATTAAATTTTGAGGATCAACAGAGCATCAAATTTTTCTCTCTAGTAAAGTATAAAATAATTAGCCAAGCATAGAGATTAAAATAAAAAAAATCTTTCTAGGAAAGGTAGCTCATTGATTTACATTTCCTTTTTCTTTTCTAAAATTGTTTTAAAGATGTGGGATAAAATTCAGGGTTGAGTACATAAGTGGTCTTCCTAAAGGTAAAGTTTGGGCCTGCCTTTGGTCCCTGCTTCACCTGACTGGAGATCAGGTACCGTTATTGATGTTATGTGCCCACCCCTGCCCTGGCGGTGTCCTGCTACTGCCAATCCCTTTCTTATAGTATTATGGTAGATGTTCAGGGTCTGTTTATGAATGGTTACATGTAGTACTCAGATCTTTGTTTCTGTGAGAGATCACTGAGTATTATAGGCTCTAATTTCTTCAACGTTGCTGTAAAGTTCATGATTTTGTTTTTCTTTATGGCTGTGTAATAATATTCCATTGTGTAAATGTACCACATTTTTTATCCAGTCCACTTTCAATGGGCAGCACAACTGGTTCCATGTTCTTGCTATTGTGAACAAGTGCTGCAATTGTGCGTGTGGAGGTATCTTTTTTGAGTGATTTGAGTTCCTCTGGGTATATTCCCAGAAAAGGGGTTGTTGGGTCATATGGAAGGTTGATTTTTAGATGTCTTAGCAATTGCCACACTGTTTTCCACAGAAGTAAGAGGTAACCTACTGAGAATGAGGGAAGAAGCGTATGCAAGAAATAATTCAGAAAAGCAGGACAGTGGGTTTTCTGAAGAAAAAAGATGAAAATCTGAGGCCACTTCGCCTGCTTGAAACGGCAACTCTATGGTTGGCAAAAATGCTAAAAAGGAAACTTCAATTTTGTAATACGATATAAAGAAACGTGTTAAGAAGAGATTGACATATTTACTACCTTTTAAATCATTGTGTCATGTGGCTATCCTTTCAATGTGATCGCGATTTTGTTCAAGCACCCAAACTTCTAGAATTACAAATCACTACCTGGCCGCTGGAGCTCGAAAATTCAGAGGAAGAATGACACACACAGAAACGGTCCTTTCTGGTGTGCATACTGTCTAAAGCGACACAAAACACATTTACTAATTTCATGTAGAAACTGGAAAAGGGATATTTTTAGAGATTAGGAAGTGGTCAATACAAACTCATGGTAAAGTATCCATTCTTACTATTTCTTACAGCAGGCAATGTTATGTGGCGTTGGTGACATCTGACACACTCATATGTGCTCAAACACATAGCTTCCCACCACTTTTTCTTTTTGACATCATCCCAATTGTTTATTAATTTGGAGAATTTGAAGAATGTAAAATAGTATAAGGGAATCCTTGAATAATAATCAGTTTCTTCTCCACAACTCTCTTTATCTCAATCTATTTAAAATCTTTGTACTCTGATTTTATCTAGGATGAGATTTTTCAAGAACATCACTGCTATAATTGAGGAAGGACCAATGTGCTGTCTTCCCTTGTAGAGTGGTGAAATGTGCTACTTTTTATTAAAAAGCTTTATTGAGGTGTAACTTATACACTATAAAGCGTGCCTGTTTTAAGTGTACAGGGCAATGAGTTTTAGTGTGTTTACAGAGTTTTATATCTATTGTCACTATCCGATTTTAGAATATTTCTATCACCTTGGAAAGAAGTCTTGTGCGCACTCCTTTGTCTCACTCCCAAACCTGAACATCTCATCCACTTTTCATTTCAATATACTTCTGTCTCTCTCTCTATTTTTTTTTTCTGGACATTTTGTATAAATGAAGTCATAATAGGTGCTCTTCCTAAGGTACCATTGGAGGAGTTGAGAGAGAAATTTAAAACTCTGCGTTAATTCTCCTTCCTGTAAATAATATCTAGACTGCTATTCCCCTGCAGTAGAACAGCATATCTTCCTACAGAGGAAGAATATTTTATATTCTAGTAAGTGGCAGAATCGCTATATTTGTACTTTACACTTTCTTTTTTACTTTGGACAAGTTGCCTAATCTTTCTTTCTTTCTTATGGTTTCCTTGTCTAAAAAAATAAGATAATATTAGCACTATTCTATAGGGGTTTACGGGAATTAAATATGTTAACATGTATACAGTTCTCAGAATGAGACCTGGTGAATAGTAGCATCGCATAATTTATTATTATTATTAGTTTTGTTATCATTATTCTACCCTTGAAGAAATAGTACAGAGTTGAGCAGATGTGTGAGTCTTGGTCAATTGAAACTATCGTCCCTGACCTTATTAGTGAAATACAAATCTCTCCCTGGGGCAGGGAACTAATAGCTGAATCTGCCCCTGAGGGCATAAATTTGCCATGTTTGTGAAAGGCAGCTTCCTAAATCGGAAATGGACTTATATCAGGAGACGGGTGAAGAATGAGCCATTTTTCCTGGGATCACC
The DNA here is from genome assembly GCA_963574415.1 of Tarsius wallacei. Lineage (NCBI taxonomy): Eukaryota > Metazoa > Chordata > Mammalia > Primates > Tarsiidae > Tarsius > Tarsius wallacei. The sequence continues at coordinate 11,130 of CAUYQG010007067.1, forward strand.
TGGCTTTTCATTTTTTGCTGTGAATCACATGCGTGTGGTTCCCTTCTTGGGAAATTCCATCCCCCTAACAGAGGAAAAGAACTGAGTGGGGATGGGAAAATTGCACAGTTTTCTTCATTCTAACAACCCAAGGGAAGAATGTCCTTTAACCAAAAAAACAAACAAACAAACAAAAAACAGTTCTGTACCAAGGCCAATTTCTGAGGCCCACTTCAAAATAATTTCTATTCATCAACCACTCTTTCACTTCCAATAGGTTTTTTTCAAAGCTAAATAGAGTGGCTTATTTACTCCAAACTCATCCTGTGATACCTAAGCCGGCTGACCAATCTGTGTGTCTCACAACCTCAGCAGGTGGGAAGGACTTTGGGGGCAGGAGGGGCTACATTTCTCAAGTGGTGATGTATAGAAGGACCCCTGGAAGATGAGCATTCTCTTTGCTTGTCTTTTTCCTGGAACAACTTTGACAACCTGACATGTAACTTTGGTAAAATTTGCGAATATCTTCCCCACTACTGAAATGGGTAATAAGATAAGTAGATCATTGCTAGTGAACAAATGACATTTACCATGGAGCTGCACTTTCTGGGAGATCTAAAGTGTGCGTGTGTCCTCTGGTACACAAGGTGAACTGCTGGCAGCCTGGCCTTGGCGGTTCAGCTACCTAAAAAGGCAGCTGTTTCTGATAAGAAAGTTTTATATTCAAACAAAAAATAAAAAACAAAAAGGGAATCTGCCGGGGGAGTGGGGGGCACACATCATCCACCAGGGTACCTGCATAATGAACTTTTGTATATCTCACCCTGAATTGTACCCCACATCTTTAAAATAAAAAAATTAAAAATTAAAAACCAAAAACAAAAGGAGGATAAAATAGAAGGTATGTTTAAGTCAATTTTACATTGTGTGCCCTTGATCTCAATTAAAATCTCACAACTTTAATAAAGGCTTGAAACTTTGACTTTCATAGTGAATTGATTTTTTTCAAGGTGAGTCTAATTGCATTTATCTAATTTCTTTTATTTAATGCTGCCAATAATTTACTTGTTGTTAGAAGTGGTAGTATTCATAGCACAGTGGGTTTAGTAAAACATTTCATATATACTTTCGTATAAAGTAATTCCAAACCATCTCCTTGAGATAATTCTTACACGTGATTATTTACAATATGCTCATCCAAATAATAAACAAGCCTGTCTTATCTGTTTGAATTTCTTTTATTATAATCAAATACTTTAAAAAAATCTCAATATTGAGGTCATTCTTTTGGATTCTATGGAATGGACAAAAGCTAGTTCCTTATTTTTCCAAATGCTCATATTTTTTTCATCAAGAATTCTTAATTTCTGTTTTATCCCAAATAAGAAGCCAAATGACCAAGAAAGTCTTAAGAAAGAGAATCAATGTGAGGTGGCTTTTCTACTAGTCAGTAAAATAACCTCCGTAGCTGATCAAAGGAAACAGAAAAATCAGAATCAGACCTCCAAATATATAACAATTATGTAGTTAATTATGTGACTTGCATCTCCAGTTAGTGGGCAAAAGATAGTTAATTCAGTGAACAGTGTTAACTTGGGAGATTTATGATTTGGAGTGAGAATTAAATATCTACTTCATACCATGTAATATAGTTTCCATGTGTATTAATATTTTAAATATAAAAATAAAACCTTAAAAGGGATGAATATTTATCTAATTTTTCTGTAGCAATGCCTTCCAAGCATTAAATAAGTCATAAAAAGGATCAAAATATTTAAGTATAAAGTATTAAAATGTACACATGGCAAATCCATCCTCTCCCAAATTAAGTACAAATGGTGAAATGGGAAAGATAGGAGTGACACACATGGAAAAGTAGTGACATTCTTGAAAATGAGAAGATATTGCAAATCAATGAAAAAGACAATACCTCAATACAAGCCAAATGTTGGCAACAGACTCACTAAGCTATAAAAGATCAAAGGACAGAACAGATGTTTTAAATTACTTATCACTAAAGAAATAAAAATTAAAATAGTATTGAAATACCACGTTTGTCTTCTCAATTTGAAAGCTTTTTTGTTGTTTCATTTATCTTATTTTATTTTTTGAATTGGAGTCTCAGACTGGATGAGTGCAGTGGCACACTCACGGCCACCACAACCTCGACCTGCTGGGCCCAGGTGATCCTTCCGCCTCAGCCTTCCAAGTCGCTGGAACTACAGACACGCCTGGCTAGTTTTTGTTATTTATTGTAAAGATGAGGTCTCACCGGCTTGCCCAGGCTAGTCTTGGATCTCTAGGCTCAGGCAATCCTCTTGCCTCAGCCTTCCAAAGTGCTGGGATGACAGGCTGAGCCACTGTGCCCGGCCTGTTGTTTTAAAATGATAATATCCTCAGTGTAGAGATGAACAGGTGTTGTCTATTGCTAGTGATGACAGATTGGTATAACGTATTTATTTATTTATTTACTTATTTATTTGGTATAACTTTCTTTTGGGCAATTTAGCAAGTTGTAAAAATTATTCAAAATATTAGGGAAATAACCAAGAGTTATTCTAAAGATTTAATGATAAGAGTGTTCATAGAATTGTTTTCATGACAGTGAAAAAGGAAATTGGAAACGCTATTAGGTGTGTTGCATACAAGGTATGCGTATGCATGTACATGAATTATAGAAGTGTTGAGTGGGCAATTTTTAAGTAACAAAAGTTGTTTACAAACAACATAAGTGTTATCTAGCAGAAACTATCCAACAGAAAAAAGCAACTGTGAAAATATATCCTCTGAAATATTGATAGTGATTTTCTCTGTAATGAGATGATACGTGATTTTAATTTTATTCCCTGGGTTCATTGAATCCTAATTTTTTTAATCAATTGATCATTATTTAAGAATTAAACAATAAATGCTATGATGTGCTTTAGGCTGGAAGTTTATATCATGGTGAAGGCTTTTACTACCATATTTTCTGGATTCTAATCCTGTCTCCACCACTTACTAATTGCCTGTAACATCAGTCAAACTAATTAATGTCTTGTTTTGAGTTTTCTCCGTAAAATGAATAAAATAAACTTAACTACTTCAGAAATAAAATGTCAGAACCCTCTGAATTCATTATAAGAAGGAGGACGGTAAGCCCTGGACACTGAGTCAAGTAGTGTATTTGCAAGCTATTTCTTAGGTTTTAGATTAGTTTCTCCTCTTTGCTCTTGTTCTGTAAATGACTAGGAGAGACCAGAGACCAGACATCCCCCTTTAAAATCATTGACTCATCGTTACTAACTGCACTCGTACCATACTATACCTGAGTCAGACCAGATGGTGCTCCAGACCTCATGGCTGTTACATCTTCAGTGTGGAATGTTAAATACACCAGTCTCAAAAGAAATAGACCACCTCAATGATTCAGGTCATTGTAAATATGCATGAAGCCTTGTAAAGAAAAGTGTTGAAATTCTGTTAATAGTCTTTAGACTTTCTCCATGTAAACAATCCCAAACTTCTAACCTTGGGAGCACTGACTTGTAGTCTTTGGACTCTGTGTTTCCAGAGTGGTCATCCTAAACGTTGTGCTCGAATAAATTCTCTTTAATTTAGATCCTGACACTTTTGCTTCTTTTAAGTTGACAGTTTGAAAACTATTTGAGATCAGGCAAAGCTTGTGGCACCATGCCTGGTATTCGTTAATGTTGCTATAAGTATTACCCATTGTTATGTAAGTAAAAGGCTGTATCACAGCTATAAACTTTAAACTTTGCTCAGAATAGATGATGAAACCGATTGTCTGGTCTGCTCGTATTTTTGTCTTTGTTATAAGAACACTTTCAGGTGCTCAGGCACGGCTGTACATCTGTGCATGGCACAAAGGCACCAGGCAGAGGGACTTGTAGGGGTTAAAACCAGTTCTCATTCGCGATCCTTGTCCATGCGCCTTCTATTGAAAGAGCACCCAATCGCTGGCGGAAGCGCCGTGATTTTCATTCTTTTGTAAAATCCAGTGTCTACCTACAACAATAATGGCTAATAATCTTTATATGTTAAGTTTTATGTCTTGTGATGTTAATTTTATCCTCTTTCCCTCAAAGGAAAAAAAAATGCTTTCTTCCTCTTACTATCCTTAAATACATCCGACCTCACAAAACTTCACTAGTTAGTGAAATTCAATCGGGTCACCTACATCAGTAACGTCACCTTCACCTTAAAAAAGTTTTAACTTTGCCATTATTTTCAATGGCCTAAATCATCGTCTTCAAAATGTTTCAGAGGAAATGCTGGATTTTGCACAGTGGCCATTTCAAATAACAGAATAATATATCTATCTGTACTCTGTTCTCTCTCATATTCTGTGCTATTGAAATCTACCTGCTGTTTAAATTCCATAGCCTGGCACTCTGATATTAACCTTGAGCCCCGAACTCCACGGGATTTACCAAACAGACAGACAATGTCCCATTACCTCACTCTTTGCCTTCCTTTCTCTGTATCTCTCAGATATGAGCTTGTAATTTTCTGTGGAGGGGCACTTGCGTGTAATAGCTTGTTGAATTAGGGGTTTAAAGAACATTAAACACTTAGAGGGAAATTGTGTTGGAATATAATGCCCTTTCCGGGCTGTTGGCTAGCCTTCTCATGCTGATCAATAGACTGATCAACAGCTGTAGGAGAGAGACAAGGATGGCAGAAAACCTGTGAGCTCTGAAAGTAGGAATCTGAGAGAAATCAGGGCCTTTTCAAAGGGGAATGCAAGTAAAATTAAAGCACTGAGGTCAAAGTAAAGGATTCAGTTTTCCACAAGCATTTATGAAACACCTAATGTGTGCATGGCACCATGTGTCAAGGAGACTTAAAAGGAAGCAGCATTCTTTGAATACTGGTGGATCCTGGGAGCAGATTACTTGGGAGCAGGACCACTAATGCCTGAGAGTTTGATGTTATTGTTCTTTTTCACCTTGCCGGTACAAGAATGGTACCTCCTTGAGTGCAACCAAAGGGACGTTTCTTTCTCTTCTGACGATTGAGTGAAGTTTAGCCAGAATATTTACTAATCAAAATAAAATTAGAAGAGAAAGCCACTCTGTAGGTCAGGCAATGAGGAAGGCGACCATAAGGAATGAGCTGTTTTTCTTCTAACTCCTTGTTGTCGCCTCGAAAAATCTATATCAATTGCTAGGCTGCAAAGTAATTCATGATATTGTGGCCAATTTATTTACAGTCTCATGACACGTGAAATCTCTCATATGAACCCTGGTGAGTAACCAAAACTTCTTGGTGGATCGATCGTTCTGCTGGTCAAGAAAAAGGGAAAGGAAAGAATGATGAAAAATATCAAATACCAAGAAAGAAGAAGAGGGAATTTTAATCCTTTTCCCAAATAGCGAAGAAAATAAAAATGCTTCTCTCCTTCTTTTTCACAACAGCCAAGCCTGCAGCATGTGTCAGTGGCAGATCAAATATTTAAGGCAGATTTTAATAAGTGAGACTCAAAAAGGAATTTATAAAGCTCAGGGGATTTGGAGAAGAGCGTTGAGATCGGGGAATTCCACAGTTCGGGGGCATAGCGGGTGAATGCTCTGTTGCCCACGGATGAGAAACGTGGCAGGGGGGTTGATGAATTTCAGATTTATTATTAGAAAGTAAGGACTGAGGGCAGGTATCAATGGAGGCCGATGCTGATAGGGATGGAAGGAATGCTCTGCAGAGGTAATGAAAAACTCTCAGCCAAATTTTAAAGTCAATGCCCTGACTGATAGCGACTGGTATAAATCTGCCATCAACAGGGTAACGTGACTGAATTTACTGCCATGAGCAAACCCATGGGTTGAGGCGGCCTGAACTACCTCTGGTGAGTGTGGGGCCTGGGAGAATCTCCATGTGAACATAGTCTAGAAGTCGCAACAGCACGCATTACGGTAGTAAAAGCAACACAAGTACTTTAAAAAATAACTGGATTGTCTGCTCTAACTGCTCCAAAGAGCTCAGTGAAAGGACTTCCCTTTGATACAAGTTTTTAGATGGGTAACTAAATGATTTGGGAAAACAGCGAGTAATAGGAAAATAAAAGTTGGGAAAATGGCCAATGGGTAGGTAGCTAGAGACACTCATTAACGAGTCACAGGAGAAGGTGAAGAGGAGCATGGGTGACCAGCAATCTAGGCATCTAGAGAAATCATTGCTTCTCACAGTAAAGGGGCGATCCCCGTTCTGAGCAAGGGGTAATCTTCCAGACAGAAGATCGTGGAACACTGCACTGGAGGTGAGGACCACACAAGTCCCCACATTGAGTCTTCTCTCCTGCACTTATACTGGCTTAGGGCTAAAGAGTTCACCGCCAATGGATTTTAAGAGGGCAACGTCACCGAGGTTCTGTGTCAGCATCCAAGAACATGACAGAACCATCTTCGGCCTCTTCCCTGCCTCTATTCCTTCTTTATTTTCCCTTTAATAATAGTTGTAGATGTACTTTAAGTTATATTTTGCATCTGCTTTATTAGGGAGTTTAACCATCTTTGGGGGCAGAAACATGCCTTTTCTGTTGTCTTCAGTGCCTGGCACAGCATATTACACAAATTGTATACATATATGTGGTATATATATATATACACACAAATGCACAGAGAGAGAGAGAGAGTTGGAATTCTTTTGATAAATAAACTGATCCTCGCATTTATGTAGATGATTTAGAAATACTTTCCAACAAGGTGGAAATTGCCTCCCATGAATATTTTTTCAATTTTATTATCCACTGCTCTAGTGAGTGGACATGGTTAAAACATATGTTTTGAGTATAGCAAAAGAGGAAATGAGAACAGAGATGTATTAATTCAGTAATTTATTTCATACTTCCAATTTATTCATCAAACATTGAGCATCTCTTCTGTGCCAGGCGCTCTTAAGTGCTTGAAATCAACCTCAATGATCTAAACTGACAACAGTGCCCACTTCTGTTAAGCTTATATTCTGGTGGGGAGAGGCAGACAAATGGCACAAATAAGTAGGCTGTGTAGCAAATCACAAGGTGATGACTTCTCCCAGAGAAGACCCAGCGGAAGTTGATGAGGACTGGGAATGTGGCAGGGGTGTCTAGGTGTCATGGGGGTTGGAGGTGGTTAAAACTTAAAATAGATAGCTAAGGCTAGGTGAAGACTGAGCCAAACTTTGAAGGCAGTGAAGAAGTTAGGATTTCTGCAGCAACAACCAGTACAAGGAACCAACAGAGATGATGGACAAGGAGGATTGGACCAGAGTCGAAGGCTTGAGTGGGAGAATAGGTGGGGCAGAGATCCTATGGCCGTGTAGACTGCTCTATAATCACATGGTAAGCACATTCACTTTTCTTCTAATTAGGACATCCATGGAGGAGTTTGAGTAGAGGAACGATATGCAATACCTTTGTATTTTTAAAGAATGACTCTCATTGATGCATTGATAATAGAGTTTAGGGTGCAAGGTTAAAATAAATATTTCATGAGGTTTAGTGATGCTCTACTCACCACTAATTGCTGTAGATGGGAAGAGATGATGGTGATGAGGATGGTGGGAAGTAGCCCACTAACAGTCTTTGTGCTTTAAAATTGACCCATTGATTAAGTTTCCTTATAGGAAACAGAAAACGGAGTATCACATGTTCTCACTCATAAGCAGACCTTGAACAATCATCATAATACTATAAGAGAATGATTGGCAGTAGTGGGAAACTGCCAGGGGAGGTGGGGGTGGGATTGACAGTAGTGGGAAACTCCTGGGGGGGAGGAGCACACCTCCTCAACAAGGGTACCTGCATAATGAAATTTGTATACCTAACCCTGAATTGTACCCCACATCTTTAAAATAAAAAAAAGTTAAAAGAAAAAAAAGAGAAACTATATACAACATACAAAGTAAAATGGTGAAACATAGATAATGATTATATAGGGACTTGACCCACTGGGCTTTACTAAGTGATTCTGCTTCGTGGGGACTTTAGAGTTGGGAGATACCTGGGAGGTCACTGAGTCACGTGACTCCTCCTTCTGCAGTCATAGGTCTGGAGGAAGTCCACTGGCGAAAATGCTGGGCCTGGGCTTCACTGTAGATGGTGTTCAGATTCCAAGTCAAGAGCTTTACTAGCTGGGCATCTTGTCTCTATTAATGGCAGTGCTGAGGCCTGTTAAGACAATGTTTGGAATGTAAAAAGCATATTTTCTCAAGGCAAAAATTTTGTCATAGTTCTTGGCTAAAAGAGAAAAAAATGCTTTCTGAACAGCTCTTCAGAGCCATTAGCTTATTCTCCCTTAGAACAGATAAACATTGAAATTTATTATCATTGAGGAAAACTATTTTAAAACTTAAGTGGGAGAGAGTAGCTTTTTGGATTTAGAGAAGAGATTCAAATTTTTTTCTTTGAAATGCCAGAGGCCAATGAGCTGAGGTAAAAGATAGAAATGAACTGCATGATCAAAGTCATTTCTCTTCAGCTTCAAAATGCCCGATACCAGAAAATACTGCTTTCTGAGAGCAAATAGTTTGTTTTTTAAGAAGAAGATATTAAAATTATCTTATGTACTGACAACGGGACAGATGATGCTGAAGCAATAGAACACTGTAGAATATCATTTGTAGCTGTTAAAACAATGGTTAATTTAACATAAAAAGAACTAAAATTAACAATAAGAACAGCAAAAGGAATAATAACACAGAACAGCAACAGCAAAAGAACAAATAAAAAAACAGCAACTAAATAGGTGGAAATTTCTTTCTTTTTTTTAACATTTTTTATTCTAAAATTGTGAGGTACAGTTAAGGGTTAGGTATACAAATATGCATTGTGCAGGTACCCTTGTTGATGAGGTGTCCTCCCCGTCCCCAGACAGATATCGACTACCGTTAGGAAATTTATTTCTTAAAAAACAGTCTGGCTGTTCTCGTCTGGTACCAGCCTTTTTAAGACCTTATGCAAGACCCTGGATTTATCCATCTACTTGGACTAGAGTAAGGGATAACACTTTTTTCTCCCTTTGGAAAAAAGGTCTCAAAGGACATTTTTTAGACTTTAATGCCATACTTTCTCTGACTCAACCATGCAACTCTGCCACCGAAGTCTGAAAGTAGCCAGAGTGCATACGTAAATGATGGGTGTGTCTGTTTTCCAGTAACAGCGATTTACAGAGCAGAGCCTGGAATCGCTGAATTCTGGGACATAGGCTTCAAGCCTCTCCTCTAGATGGCTGTCTGAGTCTCCGTGGTTGAATATGGGTCACTGCATTGTAGCTCAAAACAAGGAGGAAAAGAGTCTAGGGATGTGTTGTGGTGTTCCAAGTTTCAAGACGACTCTTTCTATTCCCAGTCCTGTATTGTTAGTCCAAAGATCGTAATGTTGTCACACTTAGTTGCATGGAATATTGAGAAATGTGCCAAACTTAAAGAAAAAAAGTGAAGAGGTAAAGAGTGCTGGGGGACAAAATCAATACAAATGATTCATGGACTGTATAACAAAGTCTTACCATTGATTGCTCATCCAAAAAAGAACCAATATGATGATAATTACAACTAATTGTACGCCTGTTAGTGTTTAAGAAATTCCTGTTACTTCATTTTTATCATGAAAACATTCAAATATACAAAAATATTGGAAGAATTGTACAGTAGACACTTAAATACCCATCACTTAGATTCTATAATATACATTTGTATATTTTTATCATACACCTATGCATCTATATATCCTTCTGCCCAACAATAAATCTACCTTTTTTTACACCTTCAAAGTACATTTTAGACATCAGTATGCCTTACTTATAATCATGCCTTCATAAATGTCAGTAGAGATCAATATTCGATTACAATTTTAAAAATGTATGTACAATAAAATTCATGAATATTGTGTGCCATTCAATGATTATTTTCAAAAATACAACCTTGGTGACCCCAATTTACATCAAGATGTGAACATTTATATCACTTCAGAAAGTTCCATTATGCACTTAATCCTCCTTACATAGCAATCACTATTCTTGCTCTTCTCACCATAGTTTTAGCTGTTTTAGAATTTTATATAAATAACATCTTGTAATTTGTACTCTTTTGTGAATTTTCTTCTACTCAGTATAGTGTTTTCTGTGTTTCTTTCATGCTGTTGCATATAGTCATAGTTTATTTACATGATTATTTTATCCATGCTCCTGTGGATAAGCATCAGGATTTTTTTCTTTTTCTTAGTTTTGGTCAATTATAATTAAAGTTGCTATGGACATTTTTGTACAAGTCGTTTGTTGATATGTACACACACACACACACACACACACACACACAAACATACACACACACATACTTTTTGTTGTTGTTTTATTAGATGAATGCCTACAAATAGAATTGTAGAATTCCTGAGTAAGAAGGTCAGAGGATAAGTATATGTTGTTGTTGTTGTTTTTAAGAAAACAATTAAGCCGGGCTCGGTGGCTCAGCCTGTAATATCGCGCCTTTGGGAGGCTGAGGTGAGTGGATTGCCTGAGCCTGCGTGTTCGAGACCCGCCTGGGCAAGTGAGACCTCATGTCTACAATAAATCAAAAAAAAAATTAGCCGGGCATGGTAGCGCGCGCCTGTAATTCCAGCTACTTGGAAGGCTGAGGCGGAAGGATCGCCGGAGCCCAGCAGGTCGAGGCTGTGGTGGCCAGGAGCAGCCACTGCACTCCAGTCTGGGCGACAGAGTGAGACTCCAACTCAAAAAAAAAAAAAGAAAACAATTATATTTATAATAGCATCAAATAGGAACAAGAGGCAAAAGATTTGTACACTAAAAACTACAAAATGTTGCTGAGGAAATTAGAGAAGGCACAAATAAATGGAAAGACATACAATATTCATGGATAGGAAGGCAATATTGTTAGGATGTCAATATTAACCAGAACAATTTACAAATTTAATATAATCCCTATCAAAATCTTTTTAATTTTTTTTTTAAAGACGTGGGGTACAATTCAGGGTTAGGTATACAAACATTGATTAGTAGATACCCTTGTTGATGAGGTGTGCCCCTCCCTCCCCTGGCAGTTTCCCTCAATTGCCAATCCCGTCGCCCCATCCCCTGACTGTTTTGCACTATATGTTAAGTTTTACAAGGAAATTCTAGAATCTTTTTTTCTGTGTAGTCCAACCATTTTACACTGTATCAGTTCATGTGGATAAATTCCAACAAACAATAACAATAAGAAGTACAACTTGGTGTGAGTGTGTGTGTGTGTGTGTGTGTGTGTGTAAGAAATTTCTTTTCCTTGCTTCCTTCCTTCTTTCCTTCCTTTTTTCCTTCCTTCCTTTCTTCCTTTCTTCCTTCCTTTCTCTCTCCCTCCCTCCCTCCTTCCCTCCCTCCCTCCTTCCTTCCAGGATAATTTTTAACAAGGTAAAATTACTCTCACATAGCTATGAGATCAACATATGGTAAAAACAATTTATTTAACTCGATGGTAATAAGTATCAAGTATGTTTCCATACAAGTGTACATAGTAGTCTCTAATGATCTTTTGTATTTCTTCAGGGTCAGATGAGACTTCATCTTTTGTGTTTCTGATTGTGTTTATTTGGGCTTTTTCTCTCTTTTTCTTGGCTTATGCTAGCTAGGGGACCATAGATCCTGTTTATCCTTTTGAAGAACAAGCTTTTTGTTTCATTGATTTTTTTTTATTATCTTTTTGTCTTCTATGTCCTGGATTTGGGTTTTTATTTTGGTGATCTGGATTCTTCTGCTGAAATTAGGGTTTTTGTGGTCTTGCTTTTCCAGCTCCCTTAGGTGGCTTGTTAGGCTGTTAATTTGTGATACTTCCATTTTCTTCATGTGCATTTGTAGGGATATAAATTCCCCTCTTACTACAGCTTTCATGGCATCCCAGAGATTTTGGTAAGATGTTTCTCCATTTTCATTTGTTTCCAGGTATCGACCTGCCATATGACCCCGCAATCCCCCTACTGGGAATATACCCTGAAGAACTCAAATCACTCTATAAAAAAGATACCTGCACATGTATGTTTATCGCAGCATTGTTCACAATAGCGAGAACTTGGAAGCAACCATGCTGTCCTTCAAAAGAGGACTGGATTAAAAAAAGGTGGTACGTATACATGATGGAATACTATGCAGTCATAAAAAAGAACAAAATCATGAATTTCACTGCAATGTGGATGGAACTAGAGTCTATAATACTGAGTGACCTCTCACAGAAACAACAATGTGAATATCGCATATTCTCACTCATATAGTGGACCTTGAACATTCATGGTAAGACTATAAGAAAGGGACTGACAGTGATGGGAAACTGTGGGGGGGAGGCGAAGGGAGGT
>CAUYQG010007072.1:0-12866 GCA_963574415.1 Tarsius wallacei
GCCATCATGAATGTAGTAATCTACTCATGGATTAATGGGTTTCCATGGTAGTAAGACTGGTGGCTTTATTATAAGAGAAAGAGAGAATTGAACTAGAACATTCAGCCTCCTCACCATGTGACGCACTGAGTCACCTCAGAACTCTGCAGAGTCCCCACCAACAAGAAGACCCTCACCAGATACGGCTCTTCAACCTTGGATTTCTCATACCTCATAACTGTAAGAGATAAACTCTTTTCCTTTATAAATTTCCTAGTTTTAGGTATCCTATTATAAGCAACAGAAAACAGATGAAGACAGACTATCACTAACAAAGTTCAAGAGTACTAAAAGTTAGGAAGCATACACAATACGAGAATTGAGTTATATCAGAGTATAAATGTACAAAAAGAACTAAAGGGAATAATCAGTTTTATTCAAAATTAGAAGAAAATAAGAGTTAAATTATGTATCACATTATTTTAAAATCAACCTCCCATATGACTCTGCTGGGAATATACCCAGAGGAATTCAGTTCACTCTATGAAGAAGATACCTGCACATGCATGTTTATTGCAGCATTATTCACAATAGCAAAAACATGGAACCAACCGTGCTGCCCATCGAAAGAGGCCTAGATTTAAAAAATGTGGTACATATACATGGTGGAATATTACACAGCCATAAAGAAGGCCACCGCAGCCTCGACCTGCTGGGCTTCGGCGATCCTTCTGCCTCAGCCTTCCAAGTAGCTGAAACTACAGGCACGCGCTACCACGCCCAGCTAATTTTTTGATTTATTGTAGAGATGAGGTCTCGCCAAGTTGCCCAGGCAGGTCTCAAACCCTCGGGCTCAGGCAATCCACTCACCTCAGCCTCCCAAGGCGCGGGATTACAGGCTGAGCCACCGAGCCTGGCTTACAGCCCCCATTTTCATATGGGGGAGGCTGTTGCTGTAAAGATTACCACTAAAGGTTTTTATAATAGAACTGCTCTGTGTTTTTACTGATGTGGTCCCATGAATTTGCACATGTGATAAAATTGCATAGAATTAAGTACCCAGACACATAGATGAGTTCATGTAAAACTGGTGAAATCTGAATTCATTTTACCTTTTTAATTAATATTTTGGTTATTTCTGAACTATGGTAAATGGTAATTCATTTTTAAAAATTTACTTTCCAGTTGTACATTCATAGTATATTGAAATATGGTCCATTTTTCATGTTGTTTGTATTCTGTCACTGTGCTGTGTCCAAATGTTGTAGCAGCTTGGTGAACATTTCTTGGTATTTTCATCAGGACAGTCATGTCACCTGCAAACAGAGACACTTTAGTTTCTTTTTATGCAGTCTTTACGCATTTTATTTCTTTTTCTTGCTTTATTGAATTGACTAGCACTTCCAGTATGATGATGAATACTTGGTAAATGTTATGTATGTCCTTGCCTTGTTTCTCATTGTGGAAGGAAAACATTAAAAAAAATTCAACCTTTCACTGTTGAGTATGACATTACCTGTGGGTTTTTTGGTAGATGACCTTTATCATATACCAAATAATAGGGGTTGAGGAAGTTCCTTTCTATATCGGGTCACTGAGAGTGTTTATTAAAAATCATGAGTGGATGTGAAATTTCGTCAAAAGCTTTTTTTTCATTATTGAAGGATCATTTTTTCCTTCTTCTTTAGACTGTTGATATAGTGGACTTTATTGATTGATTTTTGAAAGTTGAACAGGCCTTACATTTTTAGAATAAATCTTACTTAATCATAGTGTGTTCATTTTTTGATATATTGCCGAATTTGATTTGCTAATATATTGTTGAGGTTTTTCTTTCATCTATATGAGGAATATTATTGTGTAGTTTTATTTTTCTATATTGTCTTTGGTTTGGTATGAAGGTAATGCTGATAAAATAAAATGAGTTAGGTAGTGTTCTATTTTCTGGAATACATTGTATGGAAGTAATGTTATTTCATTCTAAAATATTTGGTATAATTCACCAGTGAAACCATTTGAGTCCAGAGATTTCTTTTTTGGAAGGTTTTTCCTACAGATAAAATTTCTCAATATAGTACTATTCAGGTTATTGCTTTCATTTTGTCTGAGTTTGGGCAGGTTGTAGTTTTTGAGGAATTGATTCATTTTATCTAAGTTGTTGGATTTATTTGTGCAGTATATTTTAAATAGAGTTTCTTTAGTGTACTTTATAACATTTGTAGAGTATGTAGTGATGGCCTTTCTTTCATACCTGATTTTGGTCATTTGTATCTTCTTTCTTTCACTCTTTTTCAGTCTTTCTTGATAATTATCAGTTTGTTGATCATTTCAGAGAATCAGCTTTTGATTTCATTGGTTTTTCCTTATTGGTTTCTGTTTTCAGTTTCATTAATTTCTGCTTTTATTTATATCATTTTTTAAAACCTTGCTTTGGGGTTTATTTTTCTCTTCTCAGGTTTCTTATGGAAGCTTAAGTTGTTGATTTGAGATCATTCTTCTATTTTAAAATGAGCATCATGTTGTAAGTTTCTCCCTTAGTACGACCTCAGGTGTATCACACAGGTTTTGGTATGCTGTGTTCTTATTTTTGTTTAGTTTAAAATATTTTAAAACTTTTCTTGAGACTTCCTCTTTGAACCATAGATTATAGAAAAGTATTTACTTTTCTAAGACTTTCCTGTTACTGTTGTTACTGATTTCTAGTTTAATTTTCTAAGATTTATCAGTCACCATTATTAACTGATTTCTGGTTTAATTTTATTGTAGTTAGAAAACATACTTTGTAAGATTTTCTGATATTGTAAGGTTTTTCCTTTTTTTGATATTGTAAGATTTGTTTTATGACTCTGGATTTGATCTGCTTTGATTAATGTTGCCTGTGTACTTGAATATACTGCTGTTGGTGGTGAAACATTCTGTAAATGTCAATTATATCCAAATTCTTGCAAATTTTCTGCCAACTGGTTGTCTGTTACTGAGCGAAAAGTGTTGAACTCTTCAACTGTAATTGTGGTTTTGCCTCTTCCCTCAGTTCTGTTAGGTTTTGCTTCACATATTTGAAGTTGTTTTGATAGGTACATACATATGCAGTGTTGTATCTTCTTAACCAGATGTTCATCTTACTTTTGTATAAAGAGTAAAATGCAGCTCAGCAAAATGTAACTCTTTGGCCAAATCCAGCCTGCTGTCTGTTGTAAATAAATTTTGACTCTATTCTTTTTTTTTTTGAGTTGGAGTCTCACTCCGTTGCCCAGACTGGAGTGCAGTGGCCGCTCCCAGCCACCGCAGCCTCGACCTGCTGGGCTCCGGCAATCCTTCTGCCTCAGCCTTCCAAGTAGCTGGAACTACAGGCGTGCACTACCACGCCCGGCTAATTTTTTGATTTATTGTAGAGATGAGGTCTTGCCAAGTTGCCCAGGCGGGTTTCGAACCCTCGGGCTCAGGCAATCCACTCACCTCAGCCTCCCAAGACGTGGGATTACAGGCTGAGCCACCGATCCTGGCTTGACTGTATTCTTTATGACTTGTTTTGTACTGCAATGACAGAATTATATTTTTGCAGCATAGACTGTGTGACTTGCCAAGACTAAAATGTTTATTTGGCCCTTTATAGAAAAAGTTTGCTGTACCTTGATACAATGCCTTTATCACTGGTAATTCTCTTTGCTCTGTAGTATATTTTGGCTAGTATTAATAAATCCAGGCTAGCTTTCTTTTGATTCATGTTTATGTGATATATCTTTTACATACTTTTAAGTTACCCATGTCAGTATATATTTGAAGTCAATTTTAGACAGCATATGAGGGAGGACACAAGAAAAGCCAGAATTATCTTTTGTAGGGTGGGCCTGTTATAGTACACTTGAAATTTGTTTCTCCAGGTCAAACATTCAACCAAAGTTTTTATCTGGAAGTTTTGAGAAGGTTAGATTTGTGGAAGAAATGTCCCGAATTGTGGCAAACAGGTGACCGGTTCTTTTACCGTGACAATGCACCTGCCCACATGTGCTGGAGTGTTCAGCAGTTTTTAACCAAAAACAGCATGACTCCCATCCTCCTTTCACCTGATTTCACCTGAGTGACCTTTTTTTTGGTTTGTTTTCTGGATGAAAAAAAGTCCTCAAAGGAAAAAGTTTTCCTGATGTAGAAGAGGTGAAACAAAAGTGGCAGAAGCACTAAACGGCACCAAAATTGACAAGTTCAAAAACTGTTTTGAGCAGTGGAAAAAGCATCTTGATAGGTGTATTGCATCAAATGAAGAATACTTTGAAAGTGACTGAAGCTCAAAAATGTAAAAATAAATATACAATTTTTTATAAACAAATTCCATTTTGGGGGTCCCCCTTCATATAGTTGGTTCATGGTTTTTTTAAGTACATTTTACAATTTCTCTCTTTTCATTTGTAGGTTGAGATAATCTGCATATAATGTAAATAATGTAATTATTTACATGTTTGGAGGATTTCTGAAATTTTAGTATTTATATTTTGTTTAGTCTGATTTTCATTTTTTATTTTTCTGCCTTCAAAGTTATTTTGATATTTTTAGTGTTTCATTTTAATGTATAGTTTTTATATTTCTGTATTAGTTGCTTTAACTATAACATACTTAACTTTTCACAGACTGTTCAGAATCAATATTTTGCCACTTAAAGTAGAATATAGAAACCTTACCACCATGTAGTACTATATACTCTCTCCTTTTTATATTGGAGTGGTTTCATACATTATGGCTAGTTATATGTTAAATCTTATTACACAGTGTTATTTTTTGCTTTCAACTGTTAAACATTTTAAAGAACTCAAGAGGTGAAGAATAGTCTATTTACCTAAATATTTTCCATTTCTATAGTTTTTTCTTTCTTCTGATATTCCAGATTTATTTTCTGATATCCTTTTCCTTTTGTTTAAAGAAGTGCCTTCAGAATTTCTTTGAAAGCATATCTGCTGGCAGTTCTCTTAGTTTTCTTTTGTCTGAGAATGTCTTTATTCAGGAAGAATATTTTTGCTGGATATAGAGTTCTCAGTGAACAGGTCTTTTCTGTCAGCTTTATAAATCTGTGTTCTATTCCTTTTGAACTCCAGGATTTTTTATGAAAAATTCAGTCTTTCAAATTATTTTTCCTTTGTATGTGCAGCATTGTTTTTCTCTGGTTTTTTATCTTTCATTTTCTGCAGTATGATTATGATGTTCCTGGATTTCTCCTGTTTGGGCTTTGCTTACTTTGGAATCTATATTTTTACATTCTTCATCAAATTTACAGATTTTAGTCACTCTTTAAAATTTTTTTTTAGTATTACACTCTTCTCCTTTTCTAGGACTCAGATGACACAAAGTTGGACTTTTTGTTGTCTTGTAGTTCCTGAGGCTCTGTTCACTTAAAAAAAAAAAATTTTTTTTCTCTCTTCAAATTGAATCATTTCTATGAACATATATTTTCTAGTTTTCTGACTCTTCCTTCTGCTATCTACATTCTGTTATAGGCCATCAAAAGAATTTTAAATTTTGGTTATTTTTAGGTCAAAATTTTCTTTTGATTCTTTTTTATGTTATCTGTTTCATTGTAGAGACTTTCTATTTTTTTCATTGGCTTCAAGAATGCTTTTGATTACTTGCTGGAATATTTTGATAATGGCTACTTTAAAATCTTTGGAAATTTCAACTTCTGTGTCATCTTAGCGCTAGCATCCTTTGATTATCTTTTCCCCTGTGCTTTGACATTTTGCTAGTTCTTTGCTGGGTAATTTTGGGTTCTATTCTGGACATTTTGAATATTATCTTATGAGACTCTGATCGTATTTCAGTTCTACAGAGAATGTTAATAGTTTTGATTTAGCAGGCAAACTTAGATTCAGAACACTGGTTCCAAACCACCCCTATAGGTTATGGTTTCAATGTCAGTTCCATTTTCAGTCTTTGTAATACCATGCTTCTTTCCTGCAGGTTCTAGTGGCCAGTCTTGAACCTGGGTTACAGTCTTATCTGTTCAGTTTTCAAAGTCACTATTATGCTGGATAGGATCAGTTTCATACTCTTGCAGGTGAAGGATGAATTTAGGAGTTCATAAACAACTTTATGGGTTTGTTTTCCTGAGCTTTAATTTCTCTAAAACCATCCTCAAACTTTGTAATCCCTTGAATGCCTCTTTTTAGTCATGCAACCAGAAAACTAGGACTTTTGTTACCATACATTGTCATGCACTTCTTTAAGTACCCTTTAGTAAAGGCCGCATGACAGTGGGCAGGGTATCAAAGGGAGCAAAAAGAGTTTTCCCATATGTGAACCATAGTTTTTTTCTTTCCTGGTTTTGGTTTTTTTAAAAAATATAAACTATTGAATACTTTAAGTGGTATAAGGCTGATATAATGAACATATGCAAACATTACAATAGATAGAACAATGGAGCGCTGCATAATGAACAGGGCTATGCTTCTTCGGGTTTGAGAGGAATTGTCCCATCCATTCCTGAATCCAGATATACCAGTTTTTCACCCGTCTGCAGTTAACATCAGCCACTTCAGAACAACGTAACTTTCAACTAGGAATCCAACTTTGAACTTTGAACTCTCTCTCTTTGAATCCAACTCTCTCTCTCTCCCCCCATTTCCCCCCCTCCCTCACCCAGTTGTAGTTGTTTTGGTTTCTTACATAAATTGGTAGAGGGAAATAGAAAGTTGTGTGTGGCTTTGTTTTTTTTTCTTTCTTTTCATTATTGGCATCTTTCCAATGATTGAGTCTGATCCTTCCACCTCTGTCATCATTGCTGATTACCATGTCATCACTGCCAGCAGCAGATCAGTTCTTCAATTTTTTTTCTTTCTTTTGTATCTTCTGACTTTTCGTTTTCTCATATTTCTCTGCTTTTTTGCAGGACCCTATGTCAGACTAGTTTTTCTTTTCTACCAATTACAGTGAAAATCACCAGCATATTTGTTTTTTCATTGTTCATTTCATTGTTTCTCTTTGTCAGGACCTGTTGTGGTATGTGTGTGGATGGGGTGGGTGGGTACTATATTAGTGATCCGAAGACACTGGAAGCCCAAGCCTTTGGGTAAATTGGTTTTTGTTGTTGTTGTTTAAAATTAAAACAAGCAGTGCTTTTTATTCACTTTTATGTTTAGATAACTGTGTGAATTACTTTATTGTAGTCTTGATGCTGTGTTTAGCACTTTTGCACTGAAATCAAAGCTTAAAAGGAAGAATGGTTAGGAGATTTGTATCTCATCATGGTTTTAGTACTAGTTAGGTAATACTGAATATTAATTTTACTATTTATTCTTTACATTTTATTTAGAAATGAAGTAGTAATGATTGATTAATAGTGCAACTCTGGGTACCAAAACACCCAGTTCATTTTTGTCTGACACTTCAAGAGGAATGGGCAGGTGCAGTAGGAAAGGAAAAGAGGCAGCAGAACCAAAAGAAGAGTCTTCCAAGAAGGTCATATCAGACTTAATTTGTAAATTTAGAAGGCAGACTCTGCAAGGGAATAAACCTATTCTGTTTTTCCTTTCTCCACCTTTCTAGTTTTATCTCAAAATTACCAAAAGCCTAAAAGGAGTAGGTAAAATAGAGGAAGTAGCTATAATCACAAATAATTATTGGATAAAAAGGAAAGAATGTTTGAAATTGAAGGGTATACACTTCAGAGTTGAGAAGGAGACTTTGCTTCCCCAGACCAGGATTTTTTTTTAACTTACAGCACTCTTCTTTCTAAATTCTCATAACTCTATGTGATCATTTCCTACTTACTTCTTTCCCAAACTAGATAACAATATTAGTGATGGTAGATAACAATATCCCTGACTCATAGAAGGGGCTCAGTGATTAATTTATTAATGTTTGTATTTTAGAGATATTGAGAGAAAGAACCCAAAACAATCAGTTTGTTGCAAGCAAAGAAAAACATAAAAGTTGTTTATATATTTTAATTGTGAGGTTGCATAAGACAGAAAATGCTGGGTAAGATGAAAAGCTGTATCTTACTTATACTCTATATGCAGGTATGATTTCATTGTTAAATTTTTGTATTATCAGATTTTAAAATAAAGACTGTCCATATCTTACCATCATGAATATTATTACTCAGGAGAATAATTAACCACAATAAGAAAACTTTTAAAAATTTCTGCTGCTATTCACTTTAAGCACATTATATAAAGTTGCCAAAATGAAAAACAGTTTGAATGGAGTTTTAGATAATCTACTCTTAAGACATTTCAGTTTGGTGGTTTTGTTTGAAACTTGTTTTTTTCTCTCCCCAGGTTGTCTTATGTATATCTCATAATTTGAAATTATATAAGTTTCTTATACCTTGTTTTCACTTACTCTGGAGGATGTCTGCTTGATTCTTTTAAGATGCTTCTCTGTAAAACTCCAAAGTAAAATTCACATTTGCTGTATAACCTGGATTTTAAGTCAGACGATCCCAATAATGACCCATAAATCTATAAATTTAGTAAAAATCTTTCTAGACATTTCTTAATATTGAAATAATAGCCAAGCAGCAACTAGGTGTTATTTATGTTTAGTATGGACCATATAGATAGCCAAAACCTTTAATAGACATACAGTGGTAAAGCAGGCAATATATTTCTTTAAAAACTTAGGATGGAAACTGAGACAACAGAAGTCTTAGTGTAGTTTAAGTTGTAGGAGAATATAAATTCTTGAATTCTCTTTGAGTGGAAGGAAATAAGGATGGAATTTATTATCATCCCTTTATTTCTTGAAATCGTAGGCCCTTTGGCGAGTTCTTTCCAGCTGTGGTAAAGTTCCCAACCATATACATATTTCTGGCAATTTAAGTAGCATAATGTGCTCACTTAAATTTTAAAGCTTGCTATTACCTATTATTACTAGATTTTTGCAGCATTATCCAATAATATATATTTTAAATTTCAGATTTCGTCAAGTTGCTGGGATAGATTTTGGATTTGATCCAGATGCAGAACCAGGACACCGAATCATAAGAGATACTGTAAAAGTTCAAGGACAGTACTTAGGAAAAAAAAAAATTTACCTTCTTGCTATTAAGGAGTACATTGCAAATGTGAGATTTGTTTTTTTGAAATGTTTTAAATAAAGTCATTATGTTATGTTACTACGTATATTCATGTATATGCACACAAGCACATATATAATTTTTGAAAAGGATTTCAGATTCCTTGTAGTTTTAATAAATGCTTTCCATTATATTTTATAATTCATAAATTATATTTACCTTATTATATGCAGGTATAACTTAATTGTTAAGTTTTTTGTATTACCAGATTTAAAAATAAAGAATGTCTAAAATTAATGCTTATTAATGCTTATTAATAGATGATTGGCAAATACAGCCAGAGGTGACTATACAACTAAGAAAATGCCCTAGTGAATTGCAACCTTACATTTAGTGGTTAGCACTTCTAACACATTAATGCATATTTTAAATATATTTTTGCTTATGTCATATTTGTGTATAACAAAACTTGGATGAATAAATCTATAAGGGGTTTTAAATTTAGGTCAGTTGGTTCTTCATTACTAGAGCAGTGTTAGGGTGGTGGCAGAAAGCTTGTTAAAAATATGGATTTCAGAGTTCTAATGCTGAAAGCCATTTAGTAGGTTTTAGATGAGGTTCAATAATACTATTTTAAAGAGACTTCCCAGTTGATTCTATATATAGCCATGTTTAAGGATTGTAGGTAGCCACTCACAAAGCTTTAGGCAACAAAAGTAAGGACAACTGATTCACCTCTATCATGTTTAGATCCAGGGAGTGGGACAGGAATTTAGTGTGATAGTTTACATATATGAAAATATATGTCATTTTGTACGTGTGAAATTGCATTTCAGTGCCAATTATAAATTTAGAATATTTGTTTCAATTTATTCATATTTCTGTTTTAGAAAATTGAAATATGTTTTGATATTTCAGGGGAAGGATGGTTACATTATGCTAAAAAGTTGTCCTCGAATGTTTGACACAGAAACTGCACAAGTACTTTCTAAAATAGTCATGAATCACTTTGAATCAATACAAATTTTTCAGGGAAGGAAGTATTGCCTTTCAGGCCATCGAATGAGTTTAATTACTACTACAACCAAATCACCATCACTAACAGGTGATAATATAATTTTATTTTATTAAAAGTATTTCTTTTTTGAAATTTTTTTTGGTTACATTCTGGGCATTGATAAAAATAATTTGACATTTTATTTTCTTATGTTTGGGAGAAATATAATAAAAGATGAGCAGAATAACGAAGACCAAGCTTTATGTGCCAAGGGAAATATAAACATTTATAAGAAAGGCATAACCAAAAATTCAAAGCTAAAAAATACAAATAAGATCTAGGAAATTTTATATTCTTTAAATTTTTTTACTTAACAATACCTCAAGTACCTTTTAAATTTTTTAATATTTCACTTCTATTCTACATAAACCATTCTGATTAGTCAAATTGGCTTACTTAGTGTCCTGTAAAACATCTTGTCTTAATAAGTGATGTGCCTTGGTATATAGAACTTATTTTATTGATTTAGTTCAAAAGTTTTATCCTTTTAAAAAAGTCACCCAGCAATAATTCAAGACCAGATTAGACCAAGTTATAAATGGGTTTGTAAAATAATTTTCTTCATAAATATATCAATATCTGAAAGTTATATTTTTGAAAGTAAAGTATATCATATTTTAAATGAAAAGAATATCCTTTTGATTATATATATGTGTGTGTATCTCCATTGAAACATTATTTTAAAAATAATTTTTATTTTAAAGATGTGGGGTATAATTCAGGGTTAGGTATACAAATGCTCCTTATGCAGGTGCCCTTGTTGATGAGGTGTGCCCTTCCCTCCCTGGGCAGTTTCCCATTACTGCCAATCCCTTTCTTATAGTATTATGATAGTTGTTCAAGGTCCCCTTATGAGTAAGAACATGTGATACTCGGTTCTTTGTTTCCGTGATAAATCACTCAGTATTATAAACTCTAAGTCCATCCAAATTGCTACAGAGTTCATAATTTTGGCCTTCTTTATGACTGTGTAATATGCCATCATGTACATGTACCACATTTTAAAAATCCAGTCCTCTTTCAATGGGCAGCACAGTTGGTTCCATGTTTTTGCTATTGTGAATAATGCTGCAATAAACATGCATGTGCAGGTATCTTTTTTATGAAGTGATTTGAGTTCCTCTGAATATATTCCTAGGAGGGGGATTGTGGGGTCATGTAGAAGGTCCATTTTTAGATCTTTTAGGAATCGCCAAACTGTTTTCCACAGAGGTTGTACTAGTTTACATTCCCACCAGCAGTGTAGAAGTGTTCCCTTTTCTCCACATCCTCTCCAGCATCTGCTGTTTTTTGAATTATTGATAACGGCCATCCTGACTGGGTTTAGGTGGTATCTCAGTGTGGTTTTAATTTGCATTGCTTTGATGACTAGTGAGGCTTAGCATTTTTTCATGCATCCATCTGTTGGCTGCTTGTATGTCTTCTTTTGAGAAGTGTCTAGTCATATCTTTTGCCCACTTTGTAATGAGGTTTTTTTTTCTTTTCAGCACATTTGAGTTCCTTGTAGATCCTAGATGTTAGACCTTTGTCAGATATGCAGTTGGCAAAATTTTTTTCCCATTCTGCGAGCCATCTCTCTACTGTCTTGATGGTTTCTTTGGCTTTGCAGAAGCTTGTCAGTTTGATGAGTTCCCACTTGTCTATCTTATCTCTTATGGCATGGGCACCTGGGGTTTTGATCAGGAATTGGTTGCCAGCTCCAATTTAAATAAGGGTATCTCCTTCATTTTCTAAGGTTCAGACTCAAAATAAGAGGATGGAAAACAAATTTTCAGGCAAACAGAAGACAAAAGAAACCAGGAGTTGCAATCTTAATATCAGACAAAATACAAAATACATTAAAATAGTGAGTGCCATCTACAACAAACCCACAGCTAACATATTGCTAAATGGACAGAAACTAGAAATATTCCCCCTGAAAACTGGAACAAGACAAGGCTGCCCACTCTTGTTTAATATTGTGTTGAAAGTCCTAGCTCAGGCAATTAGACAAGAGAAGGACATTAGGGGTATCCAAACAGGAAAAGAGGAAGTCAAGTTATCCCTTTTTGCTGATGATATGATCCTATGCCTTCAAAATCCAAGAGAATCTGTCAAAAACCTGCTTGCACTGATAAAGGACTTTGGCAAAGTCTCAGGGTACAAAATAAATGTGCAAAAGACAGTTGCATCCCTATACACCAACAACAAGCAGGCAGAGACCCAAATACAAAGCACAATCCCATTCACAATAGCCACCAAAAAAATGAAATACCTTGGCATCTTCCTAATCAGAGATGTGAAAGACCTTTACAATGAGAATTACAAAACACTGCTCAAAAAAATCCAAGAAGACACAAACAAATGGAAAAATATTCCATGCTCATGGATAGGAAGAATCAACATAGTTAAGATGTCCATCCTACCAAAGGCAATCTACAGATTCAACGCAACACCCATTAAGTTACCAACATCATTCTTCTCAGACCTGGAAATGACAATGCAGAAATTCATATGGAAACATAAACAACCATGAATAGCCAAAACAATCCTTAGCAAAAGAAACAAAACAGGAGCTATCACACTTCCAGACTTCAAACTTTACTATAAGGTTACAGTAATCAAAACAGCCTAGTATTGGTGCAAGAACAGGCACATAGACCAATGGAACAGGATAGAGATTCTGGAAGCAAAACCTCAATTCCTCAACCAACTCATCTTTGACAAAGCCTCCAACAACAACCACTGGGGAGAGGAGAACCTATTCAGTAAATGGTGCTGGGAAAACTGGCTGACCACATGCAGAAGATTGAAACAGGACCCCTACCTATCACCATACACAAAAAT
>CAUYQG010007073.1:0-16980 GCA_963574415.1 Tarsius wallacei
GGCAGAGCCTGGACTTCAGTCACAAGAGGAGACCTCCATTCCAGGATAACCCTGACTGGGACAACCCCTGAGAGTACATGCCTGGGGAAGAGACAGTCCCGTACCTCCCCATCAGAGATCTCCTTGACCATATGAGAGTGGAAGGGGAGGACTGCAGCCTCACCCACCTCTACTGCCCCTCCTCCTTCCCTGCTCCGGACACTCAGGAGAGAGTGAAAGAGGTGGCTCTGCAGGAGAGACCTAATTAGAGGAACAATTACAGAGCCAACCACAAGAGGGCAGGGGTTTTTTTTTCAATTTTTTTTTTAATAAAATTTTTTGACTGTTTCTTCATCTATTTTTAAAATATTTTTCATTTTTCCCTGAATGTGTATGTGAGGGCTGGATCTGAATCCCTCCAAATTTTTTTTCTTTTCTGTTTCTGTTTCTTTCTTCTTTTATTTGTTGTTTTCTGTTTATGTGTGTATGTGAATGACTGAGTGTTCATCTTTCTTTTTTTATTATTATTACTCTTTTATTTATTTTTATTTTTATTGTATTTATTTATTTATTTATTTATTTATTTATTTATTTATTTATTTAAGTTGGAGTCTCACTCTGTCACCCAGACTGGAGTGCAGTGGCCGTTCCCGGCCACTGCAGCCTCAACCTGCTGGGCTCCGGCGATCCTTCCACCTCAGCCTTCCAAGTAGCTGGAGCTACAGCGTGAGCTACCACGCCCAGCTAATTTTTGATTTGTTGTAGAGATGAGGTCTCACCAAGTTGCCAGGTAGGTCTCGAAACCGAGGGCTCAGGCAATCCACTCACTTCGGCCTCCCAAAGCGCTGGGATTACAGGCTGAGCCACCAAGCCCAGCTTCATCTTTCAATTTTGTTGGTTATTTATTTTCATTTTTTATAGTTTAAAGTGTGTGTCAATATATGTGTGAGGGTTCGACCTGAATTTCTTTTTTTCCCCCCTCTGGTCTTTCTGTTTTTCTTCTCTATTCACTTTATGCTAGACATGTGTGTGTGTATGTGTGTGTGTGTGTGTGTGTGTGTGTGTGTGTGTGTGTGTGTGTGTTTAGTTTTCTTGGTTTTCTTTTGGTGTTGTTTGTATGTTTTCACTTTGTTGTTATTCCAGTTTGTTTTGGGCTGTGTGTGCATGTCTGTGTGTGTGTTCAATTGTTTTTTGCATTGGTTTCTGCTTTGCATTGTAATAAAGAGTGGTGGTGGGGAGAGGGTCTCAGGGAACACATACCACAATAAGTGAACATTGTAATTTGCAAGTAGTTTCTGAATCTTAGTGACCCATCCTGTACTTTATTTGCATTTCAAAAGCTATAAGAGACAGCAAAGCTTCCCATCCACCATTCTATTTCAAAATAGAACAAATCCAGAGCCTGGATCAGGGAAAAATAGAGGACTGAGCAAACATCAGGAGGGAAAGCCTCTCCCACTGACAATGAATAACAGAACTAAAGAGGAAAACAAGAGATCTATTACAAATGAGGAAAAACCAAAGGAAGACCACAGGCAATTTCAAGTGTACCAAAGACAAAACCCCTAAAAAATCAGACCTTGGTGCCCAAAAAATGGAAGTCACCAAAGACTGTCCCCAAAATATGACAGGGATTAGATAAGGGATGGAAAGAATGAATAAGACTCAAGAAAGAAAGAAAGACAAGATTCAACACTGAAAGAACTTGTAACAGAGATTTTGGCAATAAAAAATTTCATCCAGGAAATAAATAACAAGATGACAAACATGGAAAGCAGAATTAATGTAGCTGAAGAAGTAATCTCAGAAATTGAAGAACAGAACATGGAATTAACCTGATCTGTAAAAGACATAGAAAGAAGACTCAGAAAGAAAGAAAAAAGCCTACAAGAGATGTGTGACTATATCAAGAGGTTGAACCTACACCTGATTGTATCCCAGAAGAAGAAATGGAAATGGAAAACAACTTGGAGCAAGTATTTCAGGAGATAATACAAAAAAAACTTTCCCCATCTCATCAGAAATGTGACCAGTCAAGCACCAGAGATACAGAGAACCCCACAAGACATCAAATGAGAAGACCAACCCCTAGACACATAGTAATTCACCTACACAAAGTAGGCACACACACACACAAAAAAAATCCTAAAGGCAGCAAGAGAGAAAGGTCAGACTACCTACCAGGGAAAACCAATTAGAATAGCAGCAGAATTATCAACAGAAACACTACAAGCAAGAAGGGACTGGAGTCCTATATTCAAGTCCTCAAAGATAAACAATTTGAACCAAGAATTTCCTATCCAGTCAAACTCAACTTCATAAGTGAAGGAGAAGTAAAATACTTCCCAAACATACATTCCCTAAAAGATTATGCAGCTTCCAGACCAGCTCTACAAGAGACACTTAAAAAGGTATTAAGAACAGAAAAAAGAAAAAAAAGATTGACCACACACTTCCTAAGAGAATAGCAGAGCACAGAATCAGCAGAGAGTACAGTACAACAAGAAACTTGAAAACACACACTTTCATCAACCCCAAAGCCAAAAAAAAAAAAAAAAAAACCAACAAAGAAAAAACTTTGTGAGAACCTCATGACAGGGATAAACAATCACGTTTCAATAATCAGCCTGAATGTGAATGGACTAAATGCACCACTGAAAAGACACAGAATGGCAAACTGAATAAGAAACCATGACCCAATTATTTGCTGCATCCAGAAGACTCATCTCACTATAAGGGATAAACACAGACTCAAAGTTAAAGGATAGAAAATGAGTTTCCAGGGAAATGGATCACAAAAGAAGGCAGGAGTTGGGATCTTAATATCAGACAAAACAACCTTTAAGCTATCAAAAATTTAAAAAGATGCAAAAGGACGCTACATAATTATAAAAGCTTCAATCCATCAATGAGAAACATCCATCCTAAACATATATGCACCCAACACAGAAGCACCAACATTTATAAAGCAATGACTAAATAAACTAAAAAAAGATATTGACTCTAACACTATTATAGCAGGGAACTTGAATACCCCACTAACAGCCCTAGGTAGATCATGGAGGCAAAAAATCAACAAGGAGATTCAGAACTTAAACTTGACATTTGACCAAATGTACTTAATAGATACTTACAGATTATTCCACCCAATAACCACAGAATATACATTCTACTCATCACCACATGGAATGTACTCCACGATCAATCACATCCTTGGCCATAAATCAAGCAAAAACAAATTCCATAAGGTTGAACTCTTGCCATGCACATTCTCAGACCACAGTGGAATAAAAATAAATATCAACAACAACAACATTCCCCCAAAGCCCACAAAGACATGGACACTAAACAGCATGATGCTGAACAACTACTGGGTCAACACTGAAATCAAAGAATAAATTAAAAGATTCCTGGAAACTAATGAAAATAAAGTAACATCTTACCAAAAGCTCTGGGATGCCATCAAAACAGTTCTAAGAGGGGAATTTATCTCTCCATGAGCACACATCAAGAAAATGCAAAGTTCACAAGTAGAAAGTCTAATAAATCACCTGAGGGACCTGGAAAGAGAAAATCACTAAAACACCAACTATAGCAGAAAAATCAAAATCACCAAAATAATATCCCAAATAAGGGACATAGAGGATAAAAATATCATAGAACACATCACAAAAACAAAAAGCTGATTCTTTGAAACAATTAACAAGATTGGTGGACCCCTAGCAAGAATTACCAAGAAAAAGAGAGAAAAAGCCCAAATAAACACAATCAGAAATACAAAATATCAAATCACAGGTGACCCTGAAGAAATATAAAAGATTATCAGAGATTACTCTGTATACCTGTATGGAAAAAAACCTTGATAACCTAAATTAAATGGAGGAATTTTTGACATCACACAGCTTCTCCAGGTTGAATCAAGAAGACATTGAGACACTAAATAGACCAATAACAACCCAGGAAATTGAATCTGTCATATGAAAACTACCTACAAAAAAGCGTTGAACTGTATTATTTTCCAGCAGAATTCTACAAAACGTACAAGGAAGAATTGATACCAATCCTATTGAAAGTATTTCAGGCAATTGAGAAAGATGGAATTCTCCCCAAATCATTTTATGAAGCTAACATCATACTGATACCTAAACCGGGTAAAAATCCAACAAAAAAAAAGAGAACTACAGGTCAATATCTTTTATGAATATAGATGCAAAAATCCTCAACAAGATTCTTGCAAATCAGATCCAAAAACACATCTCAAAAACCATCCACCATGAACCAGTAAGTTTCATTCCCAGGATGCAGGGCTGGTTCAACATTCACAAGACCATAAATGTAATTAAATACATCGATAGATGCAAAAACAAGAACCACATGATGACCTCATTAGATACAAAAAAAGCTTTTGATAAAACTCAGCATCCCTTCTTGATTAAAAAACCTCAAACACCTAGGTATAGAAGGAGCATGCCACAAAATAGTAAGTGCCATCTACGATAAACCCACAGCTAACATATTTCTAAATGGACAGAAACTGGAAACATTTCCCCTGAAAACTGGAGCAAGACAAGGCTGCCCACTCTCACCCCTCTTGTTCAACATCGTATTGGAGGTCCTAGCTTGGACAATTAGACAAGAGAAGGAAATCAGGGGTATCCAAATAGGAAAAGAGAAGTCAAGTTTTCCCTCTTTGCTGATGATTTGATCCTATACCTTGAAAATCCAAGAGAATCTGTCAAAAACCTGCTTGCACTGATAAAGGACTTTGGCAAAGTCTCAGGGTACAAAATAAATATGCAAAAGAGAGTCGCACTCCTATACACCAAAAACAAGAAGGCAAAGACCCAGATTAAAAGCACAATCCCATTCAAAATAGTCACGAAAAAAGTGAAATACCGTGGCATCTTCCGAACCAGAGAAGCGAAAGACCATTACAATGAGAACTACAAAACAATGTTCAAAGAAATCCAAGAAGACACAAACAAAATGAAAAATATTCCATGCTCATGGATAGGAAGAATCAATATTGTTCAAATGTCCATTCTATCAAAGGTAATCTACAGATTCAATGCAATACCCATTAAGTTACCAACATCATTCTTCTCAGACCTGGAAATGACAACACAGAAATTCATACGGAAACATAAACAACCACAAATAGCCAAAACAATTCTTAGCAAAAGAAACAAAGCAGGAGGTATCACACTTTCAGACTTAAAACTTTACATAAGGCTACAAAACAGCCTAGTATTGGTACAAGAACAGGCACATACAGCAATGGAGCAGGACAGAAATTGTGGAAGCAAAGCCTCAATTTCTCAACCAACTCATCTTTGACAAAGCCTGCAACAACAACCACTGGGGAAAGGAGAACCTATTCAGTAATTGGTGCTGGGGAAAACTGATTGATCACATTCAGAAGATTGAAGCAGGGCCTCTACCTATCACCATTCACAAATATTAACTCTAGATGGATCAAAGACGTAAACGTAAAACCTCAACTATAAGAATCTTAGAAAACGGAGGAGACACCCTTATGGAAATTGGAACTGACAGCCAATTCCTATTCAGAACCCTAAAGGCACGAATCTTAAGAAATAAGATAAAGTGGGACCTCATCAAACTAACGAGCTTCTGCAAAGCAAAAGAAACCATCAAGAGAACAGGGAAACAGCCCACAGAATGGGAAAACGTGTTTGCCAACTGTATATCTGACAAAAGCCTAACATCTAGGATCTACAAGGAACTCAAATGCGCTGAAAGGAAAAAACAAACAGCCCCATTAAAAAGTGGGCAAAAAACATGAACAGACCCTTCTCAAAGAAAATATACAGGCAGCCAACAGACACGTGAAAAAGTTCTCAGCATCACTCATCATCAGAGAAATGCAAATCAAAACCACATTGAGATACCACCTAACCCCAGTAAGAATGGCCATTATTAATAAAACAAACAAAAACAGATGCTAGAGAGGATGTGGAGTAAAAGGAATGCCTCTACACTGCTGGTGGGAATGCAAACTAGTGCAACCTCTTTGGAAGACAGTGTGGCAGTTTCTGAAAGAACTATATATTGACCTTCATATGACCCAGCAATTCCCCTATTGGAAATATACCAAATATACCCAGAGGAACTCAAATCATTCTCCAAAAAAGATACCTGCACACATCTGTTTGTTGCAGCTCTATTCACAATAACAAAAACATGGACCAACCATGTTGTCCATCAAAATGGTTCGGATTTTTAAAATGTGGTACATATACACAATGGAATATTATGCAGCCATAAAGATGGGCAAACATATGGACTTCGGAGCAACTTGGATGGATTTAGAGTCAATCATACTTAATGATCTATCACAGAAAAAAAGAACAGAGTACCATATGTTCTCACTCATAATTGGACCTTGAACAATCATAATACTATAAGAAAGGGATTGACAGTAGTGGGAAAGTGTCAGGGAGGGGGAATGGGCAGTTGAGGAAAACTGCTAGGGGAGGTAGGGGCATATCTCATCAACAAAGGTACCTGCATATTCAATGTTTGTGTACGTAACTCCTGAATTGTACCCCACATCTTTATAATAAAAATATATATATATATGTGTGTGTGTGTGTGTGTATACATATATATATTTGTGACATGATATAATTTTAGAATTATATCATAAAACAACACAACTTAAGAAAAAATGTAAGTTGAAATTCATTAAATTTAAACATTTCTATTCAACCAAATACATCTTTAAGAGATTAAAAATACAAAGCATAGAATGGAGAAGACATTTGCAGGACACAAATTTGTCAAAAGACTCATATACAAAATACATAAAGAACTTCTATGAATAAAAAAAAGACAATTCAATAAAATTGGGCAAAAGACACCAGAAAAAAAATGTAACAAAAGAGCACTTTAAAATGCAAAAAGCGTATGGAAAAGACTTCTTACCTACCAAAGAAATGCAAGTTGAAACCAAAATGAAATGCTACTACATCCACCAAAATGGCTAAAATTTAAAAATAACAAGTCTAACAATATTAAGTTTTAAAAACAATTTGGAGTGCCCTGAACACATGCAGTTAATTTTAAAAATATAAAATGGCAAACCAATTTGAAAACTATTGGTAGTTATTAATAACATTGAACACCTGCATAATCTATGATCCAAAAATCCACTTTCAACTATATACCTAACAGAGACAAAAATGTAGGAAAACAGCCTATATCATGGCAAGATTGACTCCATCTTGAAGCAAAACCACCATGATGACTGATATTTGATCCCACACACACCAAAGTGTTCTGCAGTAAAGTCTTTAAACAATGCATGTAGCATAGATAACCCCTAATAAAGATGCTTGTCTAACCTCCTTAGTGTTCACAATCTTGGCAAAAAGTTTGAAGGCATGATCAGCTGCACGTGTTTTACCCTAAAAGCTTGCTATGTAAAGAATACTTTGTGGAAAGGTGGATGTGAGAAATTACCAACTTGTGGCCACCCTGAGACATCAGTTCTGTTTGTAAGTCCTTATTAAATATTCCATTCTGAGAATGGATTTTTCAGCCTCTTTCTTTGGCTTCTCAGCTACCTCAGTCTTTGAGGGTAGATTTGCGTATACCTGCCGACCTGAAGCAGAGTGTAAGTGTATAGTATAAGATAGGTACAATAAAGTTTATAGCAGCTTTACTTAGAATAACCAAAAGCTTAGTGGAGGAGATGGATATCAGTAAAAAAATCAGAGTGTGATATAATAACATGAGATAATATAGAGCAATTAAAAATGACTAGCAAATGATATACACAACAACGTGGTTGAATCTCACAGGTAATGTTAGTAAAAATAAGCTGTATACAAAAGAATGCATGCATATGATTTCATTTACATAGAGCTCAAGAATAAGAACAACAAAAACTAATCTTGGACTATAAAAATGAGTGCAATAGTAAAGAAGAAAGAATATTGAAATAGACTTCCAGTATCTGGAAATCTTCAACAACTTGATGTTGGTCCCGATTACACAGGTGAATAGCCTTGCAAAATTCCATTGAGCTGCATACTTAAGTTGTGTTCAAGTTGGGTAAAATAACTACATGGTACATTAAGACAAGAAGACTGGAGTGATTGGCATAGTTTTACAGTGACGATGGTTTTAGAAGTCTGATGACAAGAGAAGAGTTGAGGGTTGAGCAGAAGCCTCATTTTCAGTGGGGCTAGGGTTACAGTGGTGACAGGAAGAATTGGCAGTATTGAAGTCAAGACCATTCCTGGGCCATCATATACCTACATTTTTTACAGTCTTGACGTCTTCAGTTATTGCTGGTTCTCCAGCATTCCCATCAATTCTACAAGCTATATATTATCTCATGATTTCTTTTCTGCCTAAATTTTCTGGAGATTATTTCTGTTCCTTGCAACCAAAGATTTTGGTAAAAACTGTAACAGAAATAAAATATAATAAATGATCGGGGTGAGAACATGGGTACTCAAGGGACTGGCAGTATGGGAATCTGCCAAGGAAGAGGGACACACATCAATAAGCGTACCTGATTTCAAACCAGGCAAAGTGGGGACCAAAGGGAGGCTCTAACTTTACCTGTACAATGACTACTCGTATACCTAATCAAGAATTGTATCCCACATCTTTAAAATAAAAAATAAAATACAATCTTAAAGACAATAAAAAAAGAGATAAAATGTTGCAAATTACTAGCTCCCAAATGTAAAGCCAGAGACTATAAAGTATAAGAGAGGGAAAGTCTCAAAATTCCATGCTGGCATATTTTAAATACTTATTATTTGATAGTAAAGACAATATTTGAACCACAGCTTTTGTATGTTAGAAGTACATAACAAACACGACAATAGCCTAGAAAAAAGAAGCAGTATAATGAGATTCTTGTCAGTTTCAGAAAGAAACAAAGTTATAAGTTTAGCCTGATACTGGCCATTTTTAAACTAGAAAAAACAAAACAAAACAGTATTAACAAAGAACCGCTTGTATTGTATGATTCAACATCTTTGATCCTCAAAAGGTCCTGAAGGCTCAAGTGAGAGTCTTACTTCTCTAGTTAAGTGGGCCCCCAGTCAGTAGGAAAATCGGCCTACTCATCTAGTCCCCATATAAGTCTGATCAGCTGCATTCTTCCCAGTCCTCAAACTAATGGGTTTCACCTCTCTGCTAGACCTCAAAATTAGTCAGTTAAGCCAATATCATCTTGTGGGAACCGGGGGTAGCTCAACCACTTATTTATACAGAGCCTGACTCTCACAGCTCCTTCAGGTTCATTCTGCTCCCGAGTGTCCCCTGTATAGACACAGCATGTGGTGTCCTCCTCCCCCAGGCTGTAGGTTTATGTGACTAATAAACTGCTGGCAGTCTCATCTGATCAGTATAAGGTGTTTTGTGTACTGTCATCTCATACTATTTAGGATGGGCCTCAGTCTACAACTATAAAGAGGACAACCAAACTCCTCATGAAAATCAAGTTTGAGGACAAGGAAAGATTACCAGCATCTCTTCACCAGAATTCATCATTGTGAATTACCTAAAGGCAAAGTCATCACTGATATAGACACCTTTACAGTAAGAGTCTTGGAGATGGGCAAAGCTTGGAAACTGTTCACTAGGAGACAAAGATCCCCAGATTCAAGTACTCTGTTGAGATGAGATCTATGACTCTACCTAAAAACCCAGTTGTGCCGCAAAGCCAATCAGTTCCTCTGCCAGACAGTTTGGTGTGAAGACAGGAGATCTGAAACTACTACAACCATTCTGCCATTATGAAAATGACATGATATCTTAGAAGACAACGTAGAAAGGCCAGAAGAAACTGGTTCCTTATCATTTTGAGCTACTGAATCAAACAAACTCTGAAGACAGTCTTATCCCTGGCCTCCCCATTTTTTATATCCATAATGTTCTCTCATGGACCCAGACAGACAACATGTGTTCCATCCCATCCTACTGGCAGGCTCATCCAAATATAAAATGAATGAATTTATATGCATTCCATACATATGGCTTGCTTGAAAAATATTGAGATTCTGCCCCCCAAAAAACACAGAAATGCTAAAGGAAGGTAACTAGACCCTATATGTAGAATGAAAGTAACTGTGAATGGAACGAGAGTTACCTGGAAGGATTGGGGTGAGTGACTGGGCCCCAGTCCTGCTCATTTTTATCAGGGCTTCCCATCACCTTCAGCACAAAATCCAATGCTTCATGAAACATACAAACATTATAGATATTGCACCTACCTGACGAGCCCAGACTGTGGCCATTTGTTTTATTTATACTCGACTCTTAAGCAGAGAAGACATACATGTGCTTTTTACAGTAGCCCCCTCCTCATTTTCTAAAACCATTTGTTGTTGTTTGTTATATGTTTCTACTTACATTTGGCCATCAACACACCCTTATATGTAATAGCTTTAGTAAAAATTTTTCTGACATATCCAGACTACCCTAAATATAACAGCATCTCCCAATTACTTTTGTATCATAGAACAATATTTTTGAATTTCAATCACTTGCTTACCTCCCTGGTTTATGGACAGGGAGCATGTCTTATTTATATCAATTTCTATGGTATCTTTATGGTGCTTTGTGCATATTCTGCCCAAAATGAAAATCTGTTGAATGAATGAATGAATGAATGAATGATGCCAGAAAGATCAGCCTTCTGAATTGGTATTAACATTTATATTTCTATGTGCACTATAAAATGCTTCTGAAACACATATAATGTTCCTATTTAGATGCAGAAAGTTAAATATCAGAATTATTTTTGTAGAAGACGATTTCTGTTAAATATAAGTGTTCTTTGAAAAGGTAACCCTTTCTTAACAGTTTCTAGGCTATCCTAGCTTCATCATGATAATAACAAAATTCTTCCCTTGGGTTTACCTCCTCTTTCCTGACTCCCTTTGACCCAAATATACCGCCATTAATCAAGTCCTGTGCTCAGGGTTGATGTTTTTTGACTAGTTGCACTTTTGTAATAATAAGTTTCTAATAAATTCCTAAAATTTATTTTTGTTGAGTACATATACACTCCTGAATGGCAAAAGGAGGGAGTTTGAAAAAAAATTGGAGGAACTGAAATCATAAAATTTAAGGTACATTGAGGCTAATGTACTCGTGTGGAAGGACTTATTAATGGTGGGTTTCCCTGGTCCACAATAAATTATGGAACTTTAACTGACTCACTAAATGATGTAAATAAAGAAATTTCACACAGATCCTAAATGAAATAATATCAGACCATAAAAATGACCTAAGTTACTCTAATTGAACTGTTGTACTTTGACCTATGATCATTTCTTTTGTTTGTATTGGAAGTGGAATAGATGCAAAGTAAAACCCCTTGATAGTTTTCCATGCAAAAAATGGATGGTGATATCATCACAAAGCCCTTACCAACAAGGCCACCTTCCTTATCACTGCAAGATGAATTATTCACCATTTCAGCCTTCTTTCAACATTGGGATATGGAAAGAAGGTGAACTTTACAGTCAGTTTTGCACTTCTGGGGTCAGCCAAGCACTTATCTTCAGAGCAGCAGAGGAACGTTAATTTTACAAGGTCCTCTACTTGATCCTACTGCAATGGAAATCCAACCAGGACCTTATCAGTCTAAGAGATCAGCCTTGGAGCTGTAAGAGAATGAACTCACCTTGAAAAGAATAAGCTCAGACAGTGAAAGAGAATTTTGTTGCAGTGAATTTGCAATTTCAGATATGAAAGCTACCTTTAATTTGCGCCTAAGTATCATTTTTACCTTTTAATTAAAGCTTCTATCTTTCTGTAACACTTGAGAAAATACTGACTTCCAAGTTTCTCTGTTTCTCTGACTCCATTACCCCAGAATGCTTACAAACCCTATAACCATTTTATTTTACCTCAACTACAGGTTATGCTTAAGGTCCAGTGATGAAAACTGCCATATTTGTTTCTCATCTGGAACTGGCAAATACCAAGGGCCACCTTTTTTTATCTGCAAGATTCCCTAAAGAAGACTGTGCCTTGAGCATCTTCAGATTTTGGTATCCACAGGGATACATTAACACCTGCACAGATGGTGATGAAAGGACTTTTAAGTCAATGCTTTTCAGTCTTTGAATTCCTTCTGTATTATAAGCAGAGACAGAGAAAATCAGATGGTGAGTTAGTGTTAAAATTTATTTTAAATAATCTATACACCAACAAGTTAGTTAATCCTTTTTCAATTTTGTTGAAAGTTGTGATTAAAGAGACCAAAATAGATACTCCCTTTGTCTACTAAGATCACCCCAAAAGTGAAGGAAACAAAGTTACCTACAGGTTGAGGGTACAAGGCCTTACTGGCATGGCAAATTTCTAAATGTTTATTGGCAAACTCCCTAATAATAGAAGCTATCCACTCTGGTTTACAACCCAAACCACTGCAGCCCTGATTGGACAGAGGTTTATCATGCTTAGTCTTGTAGGAGTAAAGGAAGCCCCAACAATCTATAAAAACTAAAACTAGGAAGAGAAATGATGGTGAATTATCCCTCATTCTAGAAATAATTAATATTCATAATTAAATATATGAATTGAAAAAGTTATAGAAGAACCTTTTATGCTATTAAAAGATTGATTGTTTCCAAGAATATTTCATATTTTATATGTGAAGTAATAATGTGCTATAATGTAACACAGTATTTACATCACTTTGACCAATTGGGATCTATAGATAATTGTAATAATAAATTAATCCAGAGAGGCTTTTTAACACTTAAAAACCTATGATTACATTAAATCTTTTTAAAAAGAACATTGAAATACTATTTATTTATTATTTGCAGAGATGTATGAGAGAGTGATCAATAAACGGTTTTCAAGCACAAAATATTAAATTTAGATGAGTTACCTGGTAGAAATGTAAGTTCAGGGAAAGAAGAGCTCATTAAATACACACAAAAATAGGATTAAGCAAGATGGAAGTAAAGATCATTTCAGGGGAAAGACACAGCAAGTACAAAAGTGTGTATGCCAGAGAAAAACTTTGCAAACCAGGGGACATGCACGTGAGTATTAGCAAAGATTTGCTTGAAAAAGTAATGGAGAAATCAACTTACAGTATCAGTATTGTTGAAGATAGCAACACATTAAGATTTCTGGAGTGACTCTTCCCTCTCACTATCAGTGATATATGTCAAGTTCTTATGAGACCTCAGCCTTTTTCCAGAGTGCAGTCTGAAGAGTTCACATTTAATTCAAGTGCAGTGAGTTTGAAGCCTTGACAAAAAGTCAGATTAGTTGAGTCTGGAATTTCTTAGGTTCTGCTGGACTTGGAAATAAACTCCAAAGTTCAGCGTTAGAAAGCTAATGTCTCAACCCAGTCAGGAAAATAGAGCTGACAGTGGTCCAAAAGATGTCATAATCCTTGTTTCCCATCCCTCACCTGAAATTTTTTTAAAAGATCCAAGTCCTGCTGGAAGGTGAATTGGAGAAGAGTTAAATGGCAAGAATGTTGTCATTACTGCTTAGTGAAGAATTTCTATCTGTAACATAACAACAACAACAAAAAGCAAAAGTGTTTTGTGATGCCATGCTTGGAGATTTGAATCTTCCAAGTGGAATTGTGGGTAAGAGAATCTACGTGAAACTGTGTAGCAGCTGCCTTTTATAGCTATATGTAGATAAAGCACAACAGAACAATGTAGAGCAGAAGGCCGAAACTCTTTTTTCTTGCCTATATAAAAAAAGCTCACAGACAAGAATGTTATTTTTTAACTCCCAGAGCTTCAATAGTAAATACAGATGACTAAATAAAATCTACCATTTGTTTAAAAAGGAAGAGGAAGGAGGAAATCACTTGAAGAGTTTTTAAAAATCTGAAACATAGAGGCTTCTAGCTTGTGTTACAGATGTCAAATTTATAGTGACATCAGTCATCATCAGTGTGTATGCTTTTCCAGCAATTCTAGAACCCCAGCAAAGACTGGGTAAAGGTTGCACTCACCAGGGCTGAAGTTTTCCAGATTTGAATTAATGGAAAAGTAAGAGGTGATACGTTCATTGAGATAACTGGCCAGGGAATTATCAAAATAATGGATTTTGGTACCAAAGCTAGATAGAGACAGGACGAGAAGCAGAAGAGGGTATGCTGTACCTGTGAGCTCATGGGCCCTTGGGACAGTTGTGGGGGGGGATTGGGGAGACTTGCAGGGCACTGACAGCAAAAAGAAAGAGACAGTGATTATGGACCAAAGAGTCTGAGTAGTTGGTGAGAGAAAGGTGAGATAAGATCAGAATGGAGTCAGAAAGTGATGTCTGGACACTTAAGACACCAGAATAAAATTTAAGGTATGAGGCAAGGGAAGAAAAAAAAAGGAAATTTGTGTCTGATAATTTATACTGCAAAAATAGCTAGATTCTCTACCTTGCTTGACTAGCACTACAGAAAGCTGGCATGTTGTCTTAGGATTTCACAAATGCATCTAAGCTCGTTCTATATGTGAAGTCAAAGTCAAAGATCTGGGGTTGTATTCACACAATGAGAGAAAAAGAGAGGGGAAGGGAAGAGAAGAGAAAGAGAATGGATATGAATCTCATTAATTCCATGTATTTTTTTAATAGAAACTAAACTCGAGTTAAATAGCTTTTTCAATTCACCTTGACCTTATCAAGGTCCTAATATGAAATAAGAAAGAGTAATTTCAGTCACCCTTTAACATGGGAAGCAATCACATTGATGAAAGAGCTGTCACCAAACCTGCTCAGGTCTTTTTCTTGCTTTCCACTTCCTACACTGCACCATAAAAACAACAACATGAGATTTTATTGAGCATCTACTATGTGCCATGCTCCAACAATATATTTAAGTACATGGAATTCCCACTGTATCTCTCCCTTTCTCACACTTATGTAATTCTTGTACATTCAGTTTCCTCTGGAATACATTTTCTCCACTTTTCCTCCTGGGACATTCCTGCCCTTTCTTTAAAAACTTAACAAAGCATCATACACTTTACAATGTTGACCCTCTTAGGCAGACAACAATGCATTTTTCTCTCTTAAATTTATTATCTACTACTGTTGTATTGTAACTAATCATGTCACTTTTCAGGCACAAGATTGAGTTTATCCCTAAGGTCAAACACATCTTAGAGTGAATGGAAAAATTAAATAAATATTTGTTGAATTAGTAGTCTGATGCATGAATCGATGAAAGAATAAATCTGCACCAATATATTCTGCACGATTCTGTTCCAATAAATTACTACCACACAAAGGGGAAAACATTGGGTTCAGTCATAATATCCTTTGTACTTTGAGAAGGTCTTGCAAAGATATCCTGCATTGCTTGAATTATAATCTAATATAGATGGTGACAAGGTAATGTTTTTATTGGGAATTTCAGGAGCTCTGATAAAATAGGATGAAGGAAGTGGTTGAAACAGACATGCATTTTGCCACCACACTGAACTGAGACTACATTTCACCTATATACTATCCAACCTCTAACTCCTTCCTTTTCCCACTGACTCCCAACTCTTTCACTTGATAGGGAATTTATCTTTGTAACTTTCACAGGATCTACCAGATGCTGTTGGAAATGACACTGTAAGTAAATTAAGTACAGGACAGTACGGACTGATGAAGTACTGTAATTTAATTTTATTGCATCAGTGGTAACAGTAAATAAATGCATGGCATAACATGCTGAGATAGTCTATTGATCTTTTCAGTCAATATTGGATGAAAACTCCTAACAAAACATAAAATTACAATATTGTTAGAAAATATATTATTTTTAGCTTTTAAACTGCAAGCAAATTTAGAAGGGTAATTATTTCATTTTACACACATCTAATATATACGTAGATGACCAAGAACTGAAGTCACAGCGCTCAGATCACATATAGTAACAATATTTATCCCAAGGTGACTTATTATGGCAGCTCCTGGGGTAGTCACCCTGAGAGTAGGGTAGGCTTAAATGCTTATATGTATAGTCAACCAAAAGGATATCACAAAATCTGAGTACCCAAGGAAACTTCATGGGTCTTGCTCAGAGATAAAGTATTTCCACCTGAGAGCCATATACAATTTATAATCTTAATTATCTACTCAAATAGTATACCAAAAAAAAGTGAGTTGGGTGTTAGAGAAAATTACAAGAGAAAGACAGAATTTCCATAATGATAAATTATAGTTGCTTTCTTGAAAGTAGAAGTCATGCTTCAGAAAACGTGGTTAAAACAAACAAAATAAGCAATGAACTTGCAATGAGCACTGCAGGGAGGATAGTTTCACATACCTGGACAACGGCTTTGGATATTTTTGGAGTTTAGTTTGCCTAGGAAACAGGTGATAACAATTCTCTTTTTATGGGGAGACAACATTTTTTTCCGATGTATACAAATTTGACCTGAAAATGCATGATAACTGAAATCGATTCAGATTTCCTGTCATAGTGGGTCTTTTCCTATATATTGAGATCATCTTTGCAATTAGAAACTTTTCAATTAAATTCAAAAGATACATGTGCAGTGCCTATTGTGTTCCAGATGCTCTTATAGGCACTTGAAAGGAATAGTATGTGGTTATTATTAAGAATTGAGCCAAGTGCAGTGGCTCACACTTGTTATCCCATTAATTTGGGAGGCTAACACAAGAGGATTGCTTGAGCCCCGGAATTCAAGACCAGCCTAGGCAACACGGCGAGACCATGTGTCTACACAAAAATTTTAAAAATTAGCCGACCCAGCTACTCGGGAGGTAGAATTTGAAGAACTGCCTTAGCCTAGGAGGTCAAGGCTGCAGTGAGTCATGATCGTGCCACTGCACTCCAGCCTGGGTGACAGAGTGAGACCCTGAGTCAAAAACAAACAAACAAATGAAGACTTGAACATTTTAAATCAATTTGAAAGTTAATTCAAAACTTCATTTAAAACTT
Organism: Tarsius wallacei; assembly: GCA_963574415.1. NCBI lineage: Eukaryota > Metazoa > Chordata > Mammalia > Primates > Tarsiidae > Tarsius > Tarsius wallacei. The sequence goes on from CAUYQG010007073.1 coordinate 16,910, forward strand.
ATGGACCAAGGAGTCTGAGTAGTTGGTAAGAGAAAGGTGAGATAAGATCAGAGTCAGAAATGGAGTCAGAA
>CAUYQG010007075.1:0-20061 GCA_963574415.1 Tarsius wallacei
GAATTTTCTACCCAGCCAAGCTCAGCTTCATCAGTGATATAGAATTAAAATCTTTCCCAGACTTCAAATCCCTAAGAGGTTATGCAGGTTCCAGACCAACTCTACAGGAAACACTTAAAAAAATATTAAGCCCCGAAGAAAGAAAAAAAGAAAAAAAAAAAAAGAGAAATGCAGAACACAGAATCAAAAAAGAATACAGCACAATGACAAACTTGATAACACCCATATACATCAACCCCAAAGCCAAAAGAAAACAAACAAACAATTTTGAAAAATTATAAGAACCTCATGACAGGGATAAACAATCACATTTCAACAATTAGTACAAATATGAATGGACTAAATGCAGCATTGAAAACACACGGAATGACAAACTGGATAAGAAACTATGACCCAATTATTTGCTGCATCCAGGAAACTCATCTTACCACAAGGGATGCACACAGACTGAAAGTTAAAGGATGGTAAAAAGAGTTTCCAGGCAAATGAGTTACAAAAGAACACAGGATCTTAATATCAGACAAAACATCGTTTAAACTATCAAAAATTTTAAAAAATTCAAAAGGACACTACATAATGATGAAAGGTTCAATCCATCAACAAGAAATATCCATCCTAAACATATATGCACCCAACACAGGATCACCAGCATTTGTAAAGCAACTACTAAGTAAACTAAAAAAAGATATCGACTCTAACGTTATTACAGCAGGGGACTTGAATAACCCACTAACACCCCAGATGGATCATCCAAGCAAAAAATCAACAAGAAGATCCAAAACCTAAACTTGACACTCGAACAAATGGACTTAATAGATACCAATACATTACTACACCCAACAACAATAAAATATACATTATACTCATCACCACATAGAATGTACTCCAAGATTGATCACATCCTTGGTAATAAATCAAGTATAAACAAATTCTATAACGTTAAATATTGACATGCAACTTCTAAGACCACAGTGGAATAAAAATAAATATCAACACCAACACAATTTCCCCAAAGCCCACAAAGACATGGACACTAAACAGCATGATGCTGAACAATTACTGGGTCAACAATGAAATCAAAACAGAATTTAAAAGATTCCTAGAAACAAATGAAAAGAAGAAACACATTACCAAAACCTCTGGGATGCCCTGAAAGCATTTCCTAGAGAGGAATTTATATCTCTATGAGCATACTTCAAGAAAATGAAAAGATCACAGGTTGAAAGCCTAACAAATCACCTAAGGCAGCTGGAAAGAGAAGACCACCAAAACCCCAACTTTAGCAGAAGAATCCAAATTACCAAAATAAAAGCCCAAATACAGAACATAGAAGGCAAAAATATCATAGAAAACATCAACAAAACAAAAAGCTGATTCTTTGAAAGAATTAACAAGATTGATGGTACCCTAGTCAGAATGACCAAGAAAAAGAGAGAAAAAGCCCAAATAAATGCAACCAGAAACAAAAAACATCAAATCACAACTGACCTTGAAGGAATACAAAAGATTATCAGAGATTACTATGTACGCCTACATGGAAAGAAACTTGATAAACTAAATGAAATGGAGGACTTTCTGACATCACACAACCTTCCGGGGTTCAAAAAGAAGACATTGAGACAGTAAATAGACTAATAACAACCCAGAAAATTGACTCTGTCATAAGAAAACTACCTACAAAAATAGCCTTGGACTGGATAGCTTTCCAGCAGAATTTACAAATCATACAAGTAGAAGCTTATACCAATCCTATTGTAAGTATTCCAGCCAATTGAGAAAGATGGAATTCTCTCCAAATCATTTTAAGAAACTAACATAACAATAATACCCAAAATGGGCAAAGATAAAAAAAAAAAGTACAAGCCAATATCCCTTGTGAACATAGATGCAAAAGTTCTCAACAAGATTCTAGCAAATTGAATCAAAAAACACATCTCAAAAATCATCCACCATGACCAAGTAGACTTCATCCCCAGGATGCAGGACTGGTTCAACATGCACATGACCATAAGTGTAACTAAATACACCAATAGTTATGAAAACAAGAACCACGTGAATATATCATTAGGTGAAGATAAAACTTTCAACAGAATTCAGCATCCTTCTTGATAAAAAAAAATCCCTCAAACACTTAGGTATAGAAGTAATATTCTTCAAAATAGTAAGTGCCGTCTATGATAAACCCACAGCTAACATGTTGCTTAATGGACAGAGGTTAGAAATGTTTCCCCTGAAAACTGGAATAAGACAAGGCTGCTCGCTGTCACTCCTCTTGTTGAACATTGTGTTGGAAGTCCTAGCTTGGGCTATTATGCAAGAGAAGGAAATTGGGGGTATCCAAATAGGAAAAGATGGTGTCAAGATATCCCTCTTTGCTGACGGTAAGATTCTAAACCTCAAAAATCTAAAAGAATTTGTCAAAAACCTGCTTACACTGATAAAGGTCTTTGGCAAAGTCTCAGGGAACAAAATAAATGTGCAAAAGACAGTTACATTCTTATACATGAACAACGAGTAGGCAGAGGATCAAATGAAAAGCATAATCCCTTTTGGCATGTTTGAGTTCCTTGTAGTTCCTAGATATTAGGTCTTTGTCAGATACACACTTCGCAAATATTTTTCCCAGTCCATGGCCTGTCTTCCTGATTCTAGATGGTTTTTGTGATGGCCATCATCAATAACTCAAAAAACAACAGGTGCTGGAGAGGATGCGGTGAAAAGGGAACACTTCTAAACTGTTGATGGGAGTGTAAACTAATACAACCTCTGTGGAAAACAGCATGGCAATTTCTAAAAGATCTAAAAATTGACATCCCATATGACCCCACAATCCCCCTACTGGGAGTATACCTAGAAAAACTCAAATAACTCTATGAAAAAGATACCCACACACGTAGGTTTATTGCAGCATTGTTTACAATAGCAAGAACATGGAACCAACTATGCTACTCATCAAAAGAGGACTGGATAAAAAAAAATGTGGTACATTTACATGATAGAATATTACACAGCCATAAAGAAAGACAAAATCATGAACTTCACAGCAACCTGGATGGACCTAGAGTCTACAATACTGAGTGATGTATCACAGAAACAAAGAACTGAGTATCACATGTTCTCACTGATAAATGGACCTTGAAAAATTATCATAAAACTGTAAGAATAAGATTGGCAGTAAGGGAAACTACTGGGGCAGGCAGGAGGGGAGGCAAAATTGGCAGTAGTGAGAATCTTCCAGGGGAGTGGGGTACCTCATCAACAAGGGTACCTGTATAAAGAACATTTGTATACCTAATCCTGAATTGTACCCCACACCTATAAAATAAAAAAAAATTAAAAGCTAAATCTTAAAAAAAAATTAAAGAAAAAAAAGCATAATCCCATTCACAATAGCCACACACACAAAAAATAAACCTCGTCATCTTCCTAACCAGAGACGTGAGAAATTTACAATGAGAACTACAAAACACTACTCAAAGCAATCCAAGAAGACACAAACAAATGGAAAAAGATTCCATACTCATGAATAGGAAGAATCAACATTGTTAAAATGTCCATCCTACCAAAGGCAATCTACAGATTCAACGCAATACCCATTAAATTACCAACATCATTCTTCTCAGACCTGGACATGACAATACAGAAATTCATATGTAGACATACCTGACCATGAATAGGCAAAACAATCCTTAGCAAAAGAAACAAAGCAGGTGGTATCACATTTCCAGACTTCAAATTTTACTATAAGCCTACAGTAATCAAAACAGCCTGGTATTGGTACAAGAACAGGCATATAGACCAATGGAACAAGATAGAGATCTGGAGGTACAGCCTCAATTTCTCAACCAACTCATCTTTGAGAAATTCTTCAACAACAGCCACTGGAAAGAGGCGACCCTATTCAATAAATGGTGCTGGGAAAACTGGCTGATCACATGCAGAAGATTGAAAGAGGATGTCTATTTTTCATCATACACAAAAATATTCTCTAAATTGATCAAAGACCTAAACATAAAACCTCAAACTATAAGAATCTTAGAAAATGTAGGAGACACGCTTATGGAAATTGGAACTGGTAACCAATTCCTGATCAAAACCCTAGCTGCTGATACCATAAGAAATAAGATAGACTTGTGGTACCTCATCAAACTGACGAGCTTTTGCAATGCAAAAGAAACCATCAAGAGAGCAGGGAGACAACCCACAGAATGTAAAATAAATATTTGCCAACTGTATATCTGACAAAGGACTAACATCTAGAATCTACAAGGAACTCAAATGTGGTGAAAAGAAAAACAAACAGCCCCATTAAAAAGTGGGCAAAAGACATGAATAGACACTTCTCAAAAGAAGATATAGGACAGCCAACAGATAGATGAAAAAGTGCTCAGCCTCACTCACCATCAGAGAAATGCAAATCAAGACCCCATTGACATAGCACCTAACCCCCATAAGAATGATCATCATTAATAAAGCAAACAACAACAGATATTGGAGAGAATGCAGAGTAAAAGAAATGCATCTACAACGCAAGTGGGAATGCAAACTAGTGGAACCTCTTTGGAAGACAGTGTGGTGATTTTTGAAAGAACTAGTAATTGACCTTCCATATGACCCAGCAATCCCCCTATTGGGAATAAACTCAGAGGAACTCAAATCATTCTACAAGAAAGATACCTGCACACACATGTTTGTTGCAGCTCTATTCACAATAGCAAAAATATGGAACCAACCATGCTGCCCATGGAAGCTGGACTGGATAAAAAAACATGGTACATATACACAATGGAATATTATGCTGCCATAAAGAAGGACAAACCTATGGACTTCACTGCAACTTGGATGCATTTACAGTCTATCCTACTCAGTGATCTATTCACAGAAACAAAGAGCATAGTACCCTATGTTCTCAGTCATAAGTGGACCTGGAACAATTATCACGATACTGTAAGGAAGGGATTGGCAGTTGTGGGAAACTGCCAGGGAAGGTGAGGTGGCATTGGCAGTTTATAGAACCTTCTGGGGGAGGAGGGACACACCTCATCAACGAGGGTACCTGAATAATGAATATTTGTATACTTAACACTGAATTGTTTTCCACATCTTTAAAATTAAAAAAAAAAAAAACAAATTAAAAAATGCCATTTGTTAGATTCTCTACTCTTCATGTAATATAAAATTATGTCTATTGTACTTCAACATTTTTCTCCACAGAACAATAAATATATCATTGAATTTCTGAGTCATTAGATAAAGCTCTACCTTTCTCTTTAATATAGAGTAGCCAGATTATAATTTATTGCCCATTCCCTTACTAAAGGAAAATATTTATAGTTTGTTTTCACTTGAAAACAGTGCTGTAATACGCATCTATAACAATTTATTTAATAAAGCTAGAATCCTAATAGAGTAAATGCTGGGTCAAAAATGTTTATTTTAGCATTAATATACTCAGCATTACTTTACCAAAAATTTATAGAAATTCATACTCCCAGCAGTTTGCTTGATACTGCTCATTCTTCATACTTTGTTAAAACTATATATTAATATTTTTTATTATCAAGGGTAAAAATGATACTGCCATTTTTTAAAAATTGCAATTAAATAAGAAAGTCTAGTTGCTTCTGATTTGGCTAAAATATGTCCTAGACTTATCATTGAGTTGATTGATATATCAGATTTTTATATGACAGTTTGTAAATACTTAATCCATATACCTCCACTCATTTGACTGCCATTAATGCCTATTAGGTACTTTGATAGATTCTTATGACTACAACATCAAATTAACTCTTTCCTTGAACCCCATAAGTCATGCTTGTTGGAAAGATAGAAAAGCAAACAAATGACTTCTGTCTGATAAATGCTATGCTGGAGAAAGATACAAGCACCTAAGAAGCATAGAAGATGAATATTTGAATGATCCTCAGATGGTGTTTTTTGGGGGCTGAGGTTTGATAGAGAAGTATAAGGTAGCTAGGTGAAAAGGGGAAGATGATAAAAATAACATCAGTAACGAATAATAAAGGGATATATATGCCATGGAATGGTTTTGGATTGTACTTTAAATGCCATAGGAAATGGCACAATTTTAATAAAGTAAGCAAAATTATTACATTTGTGATTTTAAATAATCATCCTCTACTCTGCATAAAGGATAGATAAAATGAAGGCGGGTTGCATAGGTGAAAGTGAAGCTACATAGAAAGCTATTTTTGTAGTTCAGGACAAAAAAGTTTGAACTATGGAAGTGGATGTGGAGAAAAGGTACTACTAAAAAAGACAAGTAGTAGGAAAAATGTATAAATGTTGCTGAAGAATTGTTGATCTTAGAGGCTTTGAATGAGACCTAACTATGCCTTACTCTTATGTTTTTCCTTAGATGATAGAGCTGTTTATACAGACAATAAAAAAATAGCATGCAAGGTAATATTTTTGTTGGAGCATATGGATAAAACATAGCACTAATAAGTTTAATTGTATACATGTTGAATTGTAGGTACATCCAGGACAGCCATGTAGAAATGTAGATTATCATACTGACTATAATGTCTAGAGACTAGGAAAGAGGTTGGAATCAGGAATACAGATTAGGGAATCATCAACTGTTAAATGTTTTCTAAAGCCATAAGTTCAATGATAGTCTATGAGAAATAAGTTAAATGATTTTTAAGAATTGAGCACAAGATTGAGAACAAAGAGAGCTATAAGGATCGATGACATTTAAGGAGAATAGAAAGGAGGAAAAGCTTTATGAAGAAAACTGAAAAGGAAAATTAGTACAACAAGAGAACGTTAAAGAAGGAGTAGTATCACAGAAGTTAAAAAGTTGAAGTCCCACATCTTTAACTACCACTATGCCAACAACTCCCGATTTTTTTTTCTAGGCCAGATCTTTTTTCCTAAATTCTAGAACTGGATTTAAAACCCCCTACTTAATATCTCTACTTAAATGTATAATAGTCATCACAGACATAACCTGACCAAAACAAAACACTTAAATCTCTTCCTAAAATTTCTGCCACTCATAAGCTTCCCCATTTTACCAGTTGTTCAAGCTACACATGTAAAAGTAATCTTTCACCTTCTGCTACCCTTTAGATCTCACATCTAGTCTATTATACATCAGCAAAGCTTTTGGCTCTGAATTCAAGATACTGTATGTGCAGAGCCTGATAATTTCTAATCACCTCTACAATTACTATCTTTCACTGTGCTACCATCATATCTTGCCTGGCTTGAGGCAATACCATCCTAACGTTTCATTCTGTTTATGCCTATAATTTTTCTTTAGTTAATTTTCAACATTGTCATCAGGATTACTATTTTAAAAGGAAAGCCAAAACTTGTCACTTCTACTCAAAATTTTCAGACGGCTTCCCATTTCAGGCATGATCTACTACCTTTCCCCTCTCTGCCCTAAGAATTGCTATCTCTTCTCTCATTTCCAATTATTTTTCTTCTCAACTCCAATCACACTGGCTTCCTTCCTGTTCCTTGAACACGCCGGGCACCTTTTCTCCTTTGAGTCTTTAGTCAAGACATTCTCTTATCCTGGAATGCTTTTGCCCCAAAGAGTTGCATCATGAGAATGAAAATTACTTCTTTTTTTCCCCAAAAACTAGGAGAGGTGAAAGGGTTAAGATGACCACCATGGCACAACAGACTAGCAGTTCTCTCACCTAGCAAGACAGAGAGTAAGGATCAAGGCACTGATGGGTAGAAAAGCCCTGAACATTTTAAGATGGGTGAAACACCTTGCATTCAGCAGGGGTCTCTTTGCCCACACAGAAACCATAAGGTGACAGTTGATGCAGGATCCTGGGTGCCCCATCCTCTGTCTTGTGCAAGGCTGGGACAGAAATAGAAGTTCTGCATGATGAAGGAGAGGGGTGAACTGATTCTAAGATGCTTTGTATCAGTTCCCCATCCACCCCACCAGCCATGGATGTGCTGTCAGTTCCAAAGGGAAGAGTCCTGGTCAGTTCACAGAGATTGGCAACTGGAGCTTAAGTGGAACAAGGAATCAATTGTACTGGTCACCACCATGGTGGCTAGCTCTCAGGAAGGGAAAAAACCCACCTTCAAAGGGAATCTGATTGGCACACCCACCACTGGCAGGTAGGGGAGAAACAAATCAGCACCTCTCTTGCCAAGCAAGGTAGAAAACAGTTACTGAACTGCCAATAGTCAGTGGCACTTTGAACACTTTTGTATGCATGAAACACCCTGCACCCAGCAAAGGTCTCTTTGAACACACAGAGACAAGAAAGCAATGGCAGCCACAAGAATTTGAGTACCCTATTCCCCGCCAAGCTCCAGATTAGTACAGAAACTGAAGTCCTGCCCTGGCAATGCAGTGGGTGGGGCGAGTGGTTCTAAGTAATTTTGGGTTGATTTGCCCCCTTTCATCCAGATGCAAGCCATCTGCCACACACAGCAGGGGCTGAAAACTCATTCAAATAGTTTAGCAACATCAGAGAAATCCTACAGTAATGGAAACATACCATAGGGTGGAAAAAGAGCAGAAGTGAGTACCTCTCTCTGTTTCTCACTAAGTGACAGAATTAAAGAGAAGGAAAAAAGGTCTGTCACAAATGAAAAAAAAAAATGGAAAAAACAGTCAACCCTCAGAGTCCTAAAAAGACAGTGCCCCCCCACAATAGTTATCAAAACAAAAACAATGGAAACCCCACAGAACGATCTGTCTTAGATGACAGTCAGAGAACTCAGAGATTAGGTGGCAAAAATGAACAGGAACTAAGAGAATTAAGAAACAAAGCTCAATGAAATTGTATGTGCTTTAAAAACAGATTTGGCTGATTTCAAAAACAGCCTATTCTGAAATAAAGAGCTTTATTCTCAAAATTAATGTTACAAGCACAAGGAGCAGGATTAATCAGGGAGAGGAAAGAATCTCAGAGCTTGAAGACCAAAATATGGAATTAATACAATCTACCAAAAACAGAAAAAAATAATCCAAAAATAATAGCAGTCTCCAGAAGGAGTGGGACAATATAAAAAAGCCAAATCTATGCCTGATTGGTATCCCTTAAATAGAAGGGTAAACAGAGAATAGCATGGAAGAAGCATTCCACGAGATCATCCAAAAAAAAAAAAATTCCCTCATCTTGCCAGAGACTCGACCATACAAGCACAAGAGATTCAGAGAACCCCTGCAAGGTATCACATGAGAAGATCAACCCCAAGACACATAGTAATTCACTTCCACAAAGTAAGCTTAAAAGAAAAAGTCTTAAAGTCAGAAACAGAGAAAGGTCAGAATACGTACTGGAGAAAACCCATCAAAATCACTCCAGACTTATTTGCAGAAATACTATAAACCATAAGAGATTGGAGTCCAATTTTTAACATTCTTAAAGATAAGCAATTCCAAACAAGAATTGAAGACAGAAAAAAAAAAATAGTCATGCCTATCACAAAAGTACAGGCAAAGTACAGAGTTAATAGAGCATACAGAACACCCACAAAAATGAACACACACACATATAAGTACAAAAGTTAAAAGGACACAAAGCAACTCTCTAAGAGTTCTATAACAGTGATAAACTCACATTTCAATAATCAACTTGAATGTGAATGGTCTAAATGTACCACTGAAGAGACATAGAGTGAAAAACTGTATAAAAAAGAATGAGGCAACAATTTGCTATCTCCAATAAACTCATCTCACTGCAAAGGACATTCAAATCTCAAAGTTGGAGATTGAAAAATAGTCTTTCAGTTGACCAGCAAACAGAAAAATGCAGGAGTAGCTATTCTGATATCAGACCAAGCAGTCTTCAAGCCATCAAAAGTTTAAAAAGACATAGAAGGATGCTACATCATGATAAAAGACTCAAGCCACCATCAAGAAATATTCATTCTAAACATACGTGCACCCCAAACAGGAGAATTAAGTTTTATAAAACAACTACTAAGTAAACTAAGAGAGGACATTGACTCTCAGGCAATCATAGATGGAGGCCTAAATACTTCACAAACAGCTTTAGGTAGATCATTGAGAAGACAAACCAAGAAGGAGATCCAGAACCTCAACTCTACACTCAATCGAAGGGACTTAATACACATCTACAGAACACTTTGCCCAACAACTACAGAGTATATATTCTACTATAATCAGCACATCAACATGCTCCATGATCAACCACATTATCAGACATGAATCAGAAATGAACACATTTCAAAAGATTGAAACAATATCATGCATCTTCTCAGATCACAGTGCAATAAAAATAAATATCACCAGAAACAAAATGCCACCAAAACACACAGAAACATAGACACTAAACAACACATTGTTGAATGACTTCTGGTCCAACATGGAAATAAAGACAGAAATAAAAAGTTTCCTCTAAACAAAGAAAAACAAAATCACATCTTATCAGAATCTCTGGGATTCCATGAAAGCAGTATTAAGAGGAAAATTCATAGAATTGCACACATAAACATCAAGAAAACAAAAGATCAAAAGTGAATAGCACTAACACTGCACCTAAGGGAATTGGAGAGGCATGACCATGAAAATTCTAATTTCAGCAGAAGAATCCAGATCACCAAGATAAAGTAACAACTGCAGGACACAGAAGACAAAAATATCGTAGAAAAGACCAACAAGGCCAAAAGCTGGTTCTTTGAAAGGACAAGTAAGATTGATGGACCCCTGGCCACATTGACTAAAAAAAGAGAGAGAGAGAAAGTCCAAATAAACACAATTAGAAACACAAAAGGCAATGTCACAACTGATCTGGAAGAAAATTCAAGAGATTATCAGAGATTACTATGACCAAATGTATGCAAATAAACTTGAATAACTAATAGAAATGGAGGATTTTCTGACATCTAACAATCTCCCAAAGTTGAAACAAGAAGAAATTGAAACTCTAAACAGACAAGTAAAAATCCGGGAAACCAATTCAGTCATAAGAAGTCTCTCCACCACAAAAAGCCCCAGATCAGGTGGCTTCACAGTTAAATTCTACAAGACATATGAGGAGGAGTTGATACCAATCACATTGAAATTATTCCAGGTAATCAGGAATGATGCAATTATCCCCAAATCATTTTATGACACTAAAATCACACTGATACCAAAACCTGACAAAGATACAGGTTTAAGAAATACAGAAATTTGAGAATTAAAAGGAAAGATAATTGCAGCAAAATCTCCTTGATGAACTTAGACACAAAAATTCTAAACAAGAGTGTAGCAAATTAGATCCAATAACACTTCTCAAAGATCATCTACCATGACCATATGAGCTATATACCTGGGGTGCAGGGCTGATTCAACATTCACAAGATCATAAAAGTAATTCAGTACATTAACACATGCAAAACCAAGAACCACATGATTATATCATTAGATGTAGCAAAAGCATTCAACATAATTCAGCATTTCTTCTTGATAAAAACTCTTGAGTACCTAGGCATAGAAGGAACATTCCTCAAAACAGTAAGAGTTATCTATGATAAACCCATAGCCAACATTTTGCTCAATGGTCAGAAGCTGGAAGCATTTTCCCTAAGAATGGGAACAAGACAAGAATGCCCTCTCTCATTACTCCTGTTCAACATAGTGCTGGAACTCCTAGCCAGAGCTATCAGATAAGAGAAGAAATTCTGGTGTATCTATATAGGAAAAGAGGACGTTAAGCTATCATTCTTTGTGGATGATATGATGCTTTTGACCTTGAAAACCCAAAGGAGTTTGGCAAAATCTTCTTTGCATTGATAAGCAACATTGGTTAAGTCTCAGGTTACAACATGTGCATTTCTATATACCAGCAATAAACCAGCAGAGAACCACAAAAAAGAAAAATTCTATTCACAACACACACACACACACACACACACACACACACACACACACACACACATAATGACATACCTTGGCATCTACCTAATCAGAGAAGTAAAAGACTTTTGCAATGAGAACTACAAAACACAAAAAGAAATGAAAGATGACACAAACAAATGGAAAAACTTTCCTTGCTCATGGATTGGAAGAATCAATATTGTCAAGATGTCCATCCTACTCAAGGCCATACACAGATTTAATGCAATACCCATAAAATTGCCAACATCATTCTTCTCAGATCTGGAAACAATACAGAGATTTATCTGAAATCAAAAAAGAACATGAATAGCCAAAACAATCCCCAGAAAAAGGAAAAAAGCAGGAGGTATCCTACTTCCAGAGATTAAATTTTATGCCAAGGCTACAGTAGCTAAAACAGTCTGCTATTAGTAAAAGAATAGGCATATGTGACTAATGGAGCAGGACAGAGATTCCAAAAGCAAAAACAGGTTCTCTCAAACAATTTATCTTTGACAAAGGCACCAATAACAATCACTGGGGAAAAAAGACCATATTTAGCAATGGTGGAGGGAAAACTAGCAGACCACATGCAGAAGAATGAAACAATGCCTACTTATCATCATATATAAAAATCAACTCAAAATGGATCAAAGACCAAATCATAAAACCTCAAACTATAAGAATCCTAGAAGAAATTGTAGGAAACACCTTTATGCCCATCAGAGTAGGGAACAAATTCTTCATCAATTCCTCAAAAGCTATGATAGACAAGTGGGAACACATCAAACTGAAAAGCTTTTGTGCAGCAAAAGAAACCATGAGGAAAGTAGAGACAACCCACAGAATGTGAGAAACTATTCACAAATTATGTATCTGACAAAGGCCTAACAACCAGAATACAAGGAACTCAACAAAGAGAAAGGAAAAGAAAAAAAAAAGCAAAACATTAAAAAATGGGCCATGGACATGAACAGACATTTCTCAAAAGGAGACAAGCAAGCAGCCAACAGGCATATGAATAAATGCTCAAGCTTATTAATCATCAGAGAAATACAAATAAAATTACTATTAGATACCACCTATCTCCGGTAAGGATGGCTATCATGAATAAAACAAAAAACAAAAGATGCTTTCACGGGTGTAGTGAAAAGGGAATACTTCTACACAGCTGGTGGAAATGCAAACTAGTTCAACATCTACAGAAAGCAGTGTGGCGAGTTCTATAAAACTGAATTGGCCTTCCATATGATCCAACAATCCCTCTCTTGGACGTATACCCAGAGGAACATAAACCATTCTACAAAAAAGACATCTACACAGGCATGTTTTTTGCCACACTATTCATAACAGCAAAAACATGAAGCCAATCCTACTGTTCATCGAAAGTTGACTAAATTTTTAAAAATACTGGTACATATACATAATGGAGAATGACACAGCCATAAAGAAGAACATCATGGACTTCGCAACAAATTGAGTATAGTTGGAGACCATCATACTAAGTCATCTATCACAGAAAAAAAAAACCCTGAATACTATTTGTTTTCACTCACAAATGGCCCCTGAACAATAGGTACATGAGCACAAGGGAGAGATCAGCAATTGCTGGGCACTGCTAGGAGAGGGAGGGAATTAGAACTATGAGGGATGCATGACAACACAAAGGGTACCTGGTCCACTACCAAAGAGAGTGAGGGCCAGGTGGAAGCCCAAACTGCACCTGCATGCAGCTTACTTATGTGGTTAATCCTCACTTGTACCTACCTCTGTATAATAAGAATAAAAACATTTTTAAAAAATTAAAAAATAAATAAGGGCTTCCTTGCTTGAACACTGTGTTTCAAATTGCAATACTTGTTAGTAATTTTCTCTACCTTTTTTACCTTATTAGCACTTACTACTTAAATATATATTTACTTCCGTATCTGGTTTGTATTTGTATTCTCCTAAGAATATAAAGCTTTGTAAAGGTAGATTATTATTGCTTGTTGTGTGTTCTACTATACAATACTCCCAAATCCAAAACTGGGCAACACACATACTATGTGCTTTTAAAATGTTTGTTGAATGCGGGAGGCCAGCTCCTGCAGATTAGGATTTCCTGAAGGAGAGACGGAGTCGGCGAAAGAGAGGAAAAAAAAAAAAAAAAGTTGGGAAGCCTGACTCTGCTGTAAGCAGGACAAGTGCTGTTTATTGTTAGCTCACATCTAGATTATATACTTTTTTCTACAAAGAAGTAGTCTTTGAAAATTTTTGGCATCAGACACAATTAGTAACCTTGTTTAAGACAAAGAACAGAGCAAGCAACTCATATGTGATGTTTTCCACAAAGCCACTCTGACGTGAATTCCCTCATGTACAGATACTTTTCAAAAAGATATCACTGTCTTGTGGCCTTTAAAGCATCCCGTTTGGCCCTTAAGCATAACTCCTACTTTGTTAATCTTATTTTCTTAGTTTTTAGCTGTTATCTATTTTCTTGACCACTTTGTATATTCCAACTCCTTTTTCAAGGCTATCCTACAATAGTTATTTATTTTTAACAAAGAACATGTGTCTAAAGCCTTTTCTATAATTACTTTTTATCCTAAAAGCCTATTAACTCATCGCTAATGATTAACATAAGACACTCATATCATGAAGCCTGCTTTGTATTTTTTTATGCTTAAAATTCTATAATCTTAACTTTATGCCCTTAAATTTATGGTAAAAACTTAGTCTGAACAACATGAAGTCCTCTAATATTTATGTGATTGTTAATTTCTTAAGCATAATATACCACATGTAGAAATTAAGAAATTAAGTAAATGTAATTTTTGCATTGGAACTCTTCTTAAAAATATAAACTATAGCTTCTCAAACTGTTCCAATTAGTCGCCAATCAGAAGAATTAAAATCTTACAAGCGATTATCTACCCACACATGATATTTAAAATCTCTTACTATAATTCCCTGGCAAGGCCAGTGAGTTCCCTGACAAACATTAAATTGAGCACCTTCTGATCTTTCACAATTTTTCCAACTACAATGTTTGATCAAGTGATTGCTTGGTCTAATACCAGGATGTCTGGGACGTGGAAACCTAGAGAGGAGTTCAAATGAAGGAAACGTAATTTTCTCATTAATTCCCCCTTTGCCTTTTTGTAAGGGGTAGTGACTGGTGTGAGTGGAATTTTTTTTTTCATCTTCAGACTGTACAGAACTTTCCGGCCACATTAATAACAAAAGCAGAAAAAGCAAGGTTTTCAGCTCCCCAGATTCGCTTTGTGACCCGGGGTCTTCAGCCCCCTGGACTTTGTCAGCAGGCAGGCCTCCATGGCTGGCTCCCAAGATCTCCCCCCCCCTTTTTTTAAATACAAAGCCGTGAAATTTTGTAGTCAGTTGGTTGATGTTGTTTTTTAGTAATCGGAAGATTATTGGAAGCAAATATAAAAGAAATAAGATAATGACTCCATAAATTTCTACATTAATTAAAATGGAAATTAAAGACTTTTGGTTAATAAAAGAGGAGAGATTATTAAAAATTGATTGAGCTAACTGGTCAGAATTAAATTGTTCTTTCACGTGGCTGTTATCCTGAATTTTTCGCTATAATTTAGAGAGATCTGTGTTTAAGTCTGAATGATTTCAAATTTCAGAAATATGGTTTTTGATTTTATCTCATGTATGGATAGATTCATTCACCTGTAGAGGAGTTATATAAATCCATTTAAATTTTGAATGGCAACATAAAGCTAACTTAATTTTTAAGGTTACAAGTTTTTGTCCTATGGTAAGAATAGCTTTCTCTAGAGCATTCACCCTACTCTCTAACTTTTGATCAATAATTTTTTGAGTAGCCAATGTCAAGGACACATTTTTAGATAATTGATCTATAAATGTAGCTGTATGTATTTTTTTAGCTAAAGCAACAGTAGAAACTGAAAGTGATGTGGCGACAGTTATCAAGGTAGTGATGTCTAAAATCAAAGTTATTATAAACATTTGTGAGCATTGTAATAATGAATTAATTTTATATGATGTCTTTACACCATATTTATCAAACCAGAGGGAGGGAAGACTTACAGAAACCATCAAATAAGGAGGTTGTTTAAGAATCATAAATTTTCTATAGGAAGAATCAGTTAAATAATTAGTAAGAATATAATTTTTACATGACATGTTATATTTTGGTCTATTTTCGGTTATAATTAAAGAATTAGAACTTTTGGTAACCAAAAATATATAAGGTGACTGGAAATAGGCCCTTACTTTATATTTAGTTTTTTCTGTGGGCCAGGTTAAAAATATTGGCTTAGTTGTGGCAAGAGCTCTCTAAATATTAGGTTGGATAGCTTGCTTATTTTTAATGATTGTTGTTAGTATTGAAAGTACCCATCTGTTGATATGTAATCTAGTTGTGACAATTGTGTCTCCAGGGGTCTCAGGAGTGGAATAAGGTCACAAATTAAGACCCCAATCACTAATGGAAATGCCAGAATTAGGTAAAGAATACATTATTTTAGATGAATACATACATTCTCTCCAAACAGGATATCCAGTATCCAGCTGAATGAGTAACCAATATTTTTTAGTATTATTACAGGTATAAGTGGGCACATCAAACGGATGTGGGGCCCTGGTTGTCAAGATTGGATCAGATCCTCTAAGCATTAACAGTTTAAGAAACCAACTATCTCTAGAGTTTTTTTTTTTTACTAGGAAGATGGGAGGGAGTATCGGTAATTAAAGTTTTTATAGAAGATCTTAGGCAAAAAGGTTTATTATAAGAGTGTTTTGAGTTATCACTAAAACAAGAGCTTTTCTCATAGTAATTTTATCTGTAACAGTTTTTGTTTGAGAAGAAAAAAGAGTTGGCCCCCCTAGTAACGGGGTAAAATTAGTAAATACAATGATTATCTCATTATCCCAGGTAATGGGTTGAAACACTGGAGGGTTGGGCATATAAGCCCAATAGGTTTTATTTAAATTATTATCTGTATTAATGCAACCCACCTGGAAAATAAGGATAGCCATCATAGCAACAAAGACAGTAAATGGCGTCAGAGAGCCATTTTGTGAACAAATCAACTGCTCAGCATCGAGAGTCAGAGCCTTGAGCTGTCCCCAAGTAGGAAGACAATAACGCCTGGTGGAAGAGGCAAGTCATCTTGTCTAGGGATTGCAGATCTGGAAACTGGAGGAGAGGATGAGTATCGTGGAGATCGACGTAGTGGAGAAGAAGGTGGCTGTGGTTGATGAATGGTGAGACGTTTTATTTTTGGGACCAAGACTTTCCTTTTATCTTCATCTGTAGAATCTAACTTTGGTTTCTGTTTTATGAGGCTATACCTTGGCAGGGGTGTTGGGCTGGACATTTTTGATGAGGTGGTCTGGAACCCAAATAGGCAATGGGGAGTCTTGGGGAAAAATATAAGTATATACTCTCTCACATGTTAGCAAAACATCAGGTCATTTCATTGGCCTGTAAGGAGATCTTTCTATTTTATCATAGGCCTAACAATTTTTTCAGGATTTTAATGTCTAGCCATAGCTGAATGACCCTGAAAGTCCAAATTAATAAGATTTATTACAAACATGGCATGATTTACAATATGATAAGGGGAGCTGTATTTAAACTCTCCCTCTTGTAATTGTAATATTTGATTTTTAATTTTTGATGGGCTTTTTTGACTATGGCCTGGCTGTGGGGATTATAAGGAATTTTTTAGAATGAGAGATATCAAATTGAGCACAAAAATGTTGAAAAGCTTTAGACGTATAAGCAGGAGCATTGTCAATTTTTAATTGTTTAGGAATATCCAGTTGTGAAAAACAGAAAAGCAAATGTTGGATCACATCTTTATAGGCTTTTCCTGTCCTAGCCATGGCCAGGACTACACGAGAGAAAGTGTGTACCACAACATGTAAGAATGTTTAACACTCCAAAGCTTTGAAAGTGAGTGACATCCACCTGCCACAAACATTAGGCCTTAATCCATGAGGATTAACCCCAGAGGGGAGAGGGTTGATAGAAATTGGACATGAAGCAGAGTATTTTATAATTTGTCTAGCCATTTTTCTTGGAATGTGAAACTGGTATCCTAAAGCTGCAGTGTTTTGGTAATGAAGTTTATGGGATTGTTGAGCTTGATTGACTAAAGAATCTATAAGGAGAAGGCACATGACCGATTTTGTTAAAACATCTGTTAATTGATTACCTTGATGTAGAGGTTCAGGGAGTCCTGAATGAGATTTAATATGACCTATAAAAAATGGTTGGTTTTTAACAATTATTAGTTGTTGTAATTGGATAAGTAAATCAAGAAAAGTTGTCTTATTAACAGGAATGGTGGCTGTTTCAATATGAGGAAACAGCCCTTTTACATAACAGGAATCAGTATAGAAAAACAATTTTTTTTTCAAATCAAGACAGTCATAAATCACAATCCCTCCCTGCTTGGTGCCACTTGTCGGAGGTCTTTTGGCACCAAAGGGCAAATTTAAATTATCTGGATTTTTTTTTCATGATACCTAGCTGCTTTTTTTTTAAGTTTTTCCTATCTTCAGGGGGTAGAGGATTATCATCAACAGGGGCGTTGGCTAACATTGCCTGGGAAGGAGCAGGGGTCAATAAGGGAGTTTTTTTTTTTTTTAACCTGGTTTTACTTTTAATTTAGTTGGTAATTTAACAGCCTTTTGTTGTGGATTTAAAGAATCTCTAATTATATTTTCTAAAGTGAAAGTATCTATAGGCACTCGTTATGGACCATGGAGAGTGTAATATAGCTTGAATTTTTCCCCAACCTCTGTCCATGTTGTTAAATTAACGGAGCCTTTTTCAGGGAACCAGGGGCACTGTTTTTGCACAAAATGGATAAAATGAGATAATCGTGTAGAGGAAACTTTAATTTTTCTTTTAGTAAGCATATGTATCAGAATACCTGTGAACAACTTTTTTTTTTATTCACTCTGGCCCATGATGATATCATGGCTCTTAAACTACTTACCCTTCCTCACTCTGCCTATCTCTACAGAGGGGTCCACTGCACCCTGGGTAAGGTCCTATCTGTCCGGGTTTTAATTAGAACAAAGCTTATCTTTTAGTTCCCTGTTCAGGCACCACTTGTGGGAGGCCAGCTCCTGCAGATCAGAGTTTCCTGAAGGAGAGACGGAGTCAGCGAAAGACAGAAAAAAAGTTGGGACACCTGACTCTGCTGTAAGCAGGACAAATGCTGTTTATTGTTAGTTCACATATAGATTATATACTTTTTTTTACAAAGAAATAGTCTTTGAAAATTTTTGGCATCAGACACAATTAGTAACCTTGTTTAAGACAAAGAACAGAGCAAGCAACTCATATGTGATGTTTTCCATAAAGCCACTCTGACGTGAATTCCCTCATGTACAGATACTTTTCAAAAATATATCACTGTCTTGTGACCTTTAAAGCATCCCGTTTGGCCCTTAAGCATAACTCCTACTTTGTTAATCTTATTTTCTTAGTTTTTAGCTGTTATCTATTTTCTTGACCACTTTGTATATTCCAACTACTTTTACAAGGCTATCCTATAATAGTTATTTATTTTTAACAAAGAACATGTGTCTAAAGCCTTTTCTATAATTACTTTTTATCCTAAAAGCCTATTAACTCATTGCTAATGATTACCGTAAGACACTCATATGATGAAGCCTGCTTTGTATTTTTTTATGTTTAAAATTCTATAATCTTAACTTTATGCCCTTAAATTTATGGTAAAAACTTAGTCTGAACAACATGAAGTCCTCTATTATTTATGTGGTTGTTCATTTCTTAAGCATAATATACCACATGTAGAAATTAGGAAATTAAATAAATGTAATTTTTGCATTGGCACTCTTCTTTTTTTAATTTATTTTTTATTTTTTATTATGGTATTGTGGGGTACAGTTAGGGGTTAGGCATACCAAAATGCTTCGTTCAGACACCCTTGATAATAAGAGGTGTCTCCCCATCCGCAGACAGATGTTTACCACCATTAATCCCATCGCCCTCACCCCCCCCCCGCATAGTTTCCCACCACTGTCAGTAATTTTCTTGTGGTAATACGTTGGATGATCAAGGTCAATTATATGAGTGAGAACATGTGATACTTAGCTTTGTTTCTGTGAGAGGACACTCAGTATTATGGACTCTAGTTCCATAGAGGTTGCTGCGAAATTCATGATTTCGTTCTTTTTTATGGCTGCGTAGTATTCCA
>CAUYQG010007084.1:0-14500 GCA_963574415.1 Tarsius wallacei
TGAAGTAATTGCTCATCTCTTGAAGGTTTTGTTCTGTCTTTTTGAGCTTGTTTTCTGTGTTTTTAATAGTTTGGGTTAGTTCTATATTTTGGTCCTCAAGCTCTGAGATTCTTTCTTCTGCTTGGGTAATTCTGCTTTCCATGCTTATCAGTTTGTTATTTATTTCATTCACACTATTCTTTATTACTGTTATCTCAGCTATCAGCTCCTTTCTAGTTTCTTCTTGTCTCTCCTTAATTCTTTTTTATCTCTCCATTAATGTCTTGATATCTAGGTTTGTATTTTGAGACCAGTTATTCTGGGGGCTCTTCATTGTTTGCATTCTGAAGTCAGTTTTCTCAGTGTCTGCCCTCCCAGGGGTCTGGGAGGGACCCATATTCTTCTTTTAGTTTTTCTTCATTTGTGTAGATTTCTCTCTCTCTCCCCCTTTCCTTCCCCTTCTTTAATTCTGTTTTTCAGGGAAGGTGGGGTTGCTTTTTCTTTGGTTGTGCGATCTCCTGTTCTTCCTTATGAGGATCCTCTGGCTTTGTTCACTTTTGAGGTTGGAGTGTGGGCTGCGGGTTGTACTTTTTGGAGTTTTGAGGATTAATTGAGGGGGAGGCTGTGATTCAGAATCTATATGCTGATTCCAGCATCCACCAACTGGTGTATGAGCCCACTGGAACCTATTTCCCACTGCCTTACAATCTGTCTGTGCAGCGGAATGTAGGTTTGGTCCCTGGAACAAAAGGAGGTACAAAAGAGGAAAATCATGGAGGAAGGGGGGGTCAATAGGAAGTTAGAAAGAGAGAAGAGTGAGAGGGAAAACAGACATACATACCAACTAACAGGTGAAAAAGAGACACAAGGCCGGAGAGAAGTGAAAAAAACATGCAAGGAAAATTCCCTAAAGAATACTGATAGTTACACAAAGACAGACCAATAAAATCATGCCTTTTGATGCATTTTGTCTAACACAAACAGATAGTGTAAGTCAATAAGCAAACAAAAGTGAGCAAAACAAACAAAGTGATAAAATCAAAAGTCAAAATAAGAAATCAGACTAGCTCTGGAATCTTTCCTGAGTGTCTAAAGTCTCTTCAGCTCTGGTCGCCAGTCTCTACCCTTACTTTCATTGCAGACAGCTAGATTTACTGCAGCTTGGGTTTCTTCTTGTAGCCTGCTGCCTGGGAAGTCTGCGACACTTAGTTGCCTTTGTCTGATTCAGTGTGTGGGGGGGCTTTGTCTTCTGTTTAGCGACATTACCTTAGGAACCGAGGTGGAGGCTGCTCATAGGTAGGCGGGGCAATGCAAATCTCTGCCTGGAGAATGGCCAAGGTGGCAGTTTCACTTTTGCGGATCCTTTCTCTCCGCTCATCTGGGTCCCTGAGCAATCCACTATGATGAACTGTGGTGGCGTGGGAGGCACCGGGGATCAGCTGCACAGCTGGGTGCTGGATCCAGGGCACTACCAGCGGGCTGGGGTGGAGGAGGGGGTTGGGAGTTCCCTCCTCTGGAGCTGAGAGCCTCCAATCAGCACCTCCTCAAGATATGCTGTTACCTTACACAAGCATGGGGTCCTGTGCTTAGTGCCTCAGCCAGGGTGGGCCCAGAGCTCCAGAGCTCCAAAACTCTAAAGGGCAGGCGGTGAGCGGCAAGAATGGCCCTGGATCGCTCACAGGGTATTTCAGCCAGAAATGGAATCGGTATCTCTGAGGGGCGGGTGCCCAGAGACTCTCTGGATGACCGGCGGCTTGGTCTGGGCGAGATGATGTAGCTAGGGAGGGAGCCGAGACCTGAGACTCCTGCGCATGGGAGTCATGTATAGTGGAGCAGCAGCAGCCTGGGGCGCACTATCCGGCCCTGCGTGGGACCAAGGGTCCCCAGGCCTCGGACCAGTGCGGCTGGCGGTGGGCAGGGAGGTGGGGGAAGGAAAGCAAAAGTCTTTTGGGGAACTCACATTCGGAGAATCTCACAATTCCACCTATGCCATCGCCATCTTACCGGAACTCCTGGGATGGTTTGTTTTCTGTCATGCCTGGAGCTGTAAGCGTTCTTTTCTGAGGTAAACACTTTGTAGACAGACATAAACAGCCTACTAGGCTATGGGGGAGTAAACCTTGTTGCTGACTTTTCTTTCTTTGGCTTACATTCCTTCAGAGATAAATATACAGAAAGACAGATTATAAAGGAGGAAGAAACGTGTCAGGCTGAGGGCTCATAAGACAACAAAAAAAAGGTTATCACATGTGGAGGCTCAAAATAGAATTTAAAGCTATCAGGGCTAGGGAAAGAGTTGAGGCCTCCCAGGGAACAATCTGCATAGAAAACTTGCACCTCCCAGGAAAACAAGCTCTGGGTAGAGATGGGTGAAACTGAAACCTGAAAATCTATTTTGGGGAAACTCAACTGGGCAGAGGGGAGGAAAGTCACTACTATCAAGTTTTTTCTCTGAGCAAGGCACCCTGGCCTTGGACAGAGGCTTCTCCAAAAGTTGCCCTAAGTTTAACACAGGGGAGCTGGGGCAGGATGGGAGGGTGGGACGGTCTTTGAAGTGAGCCATTCTAACCCTCAGACAGAAGGAGTGCCATATAGCTGCTGTGCATATTTCTAAAACAAGACTTGGGACATTAATTCTACATTTAAATCTCTTTTAAAAAAGCAGATACTCTCGCCCACCCCCTTCAGTTTTTTTGGCAGGCTTGCTAAAATGTAGCAAACCAAGGCAAGGCTATCTATCTGCTGGTCACGTGTGCCTTGGTTTAGTGTGGTTTTGTTCCTTTGCAAATCAAACATGAAATGATAGCTGTGCTGAAAAAAGGTCACTTCTTGTTTTAGCCTCCTTTTCAATGGGTAGTTAACCTTTGAGTCAACTGACTCTGTAGTCACATTCAGTTTCCTCCCCTTCACAGGTTTTTCCATGTACTCTTCTTTATAATTAAGGTATATCTTGTTTACTGTGCACAGAGCTGGTTTAAGATCCAGTTGGCCATGTGCCCTCTTGTAGCAGAAACGTGCTCAGAACTGTCAGCTGTGAGCACAGTTGGATGAAAAAATCAAGGGAAGGAAGCTGCATACTTCACTTGCACATTCCTATGTTTGTAACTTTGACATACCTCTCTCCTAGGCGAATGCATTCTGTAGAGTATAATATAAATAAAAATGAAAGTGGGAGGATCAGGTATTACACCATACACCAAGAAAGATAATGCTGATTCCCAATAAACAAGAGTTCACACACATTTGTTACAGCGTTTCCCAAGGTGGATGCACATTCACAGCAAGCAACACAATGGCTTTCAGTGCTTATTCGTCAATGGAAACCACAGAGTAATTGTGTTCTGTATTTGATGGAAATGTAAAAAGGAAAAATCTTTTAGAAATCACCCAGTGAAAAAATAATGCTTTCCTACAAATATCTGTGCAGCAATCAATTCATTCAGGGTGGCTCAAGTTAATTGCACATTCCTATACCTGAAACATTGACATCCCGCTCCCCTAAAAATGCTCCCAGTATAGTATAATAAAAATGAACGGGAACCTGTGAGAATCAGGTATTGCAGCATGCACCAAGTTAGAGTAATACTGATTTCCAATAAACAACAGAGAAGGACACTTTTGACAAAGTGTGTCTTAAGAAAGATGCACATTCACAACAATCTTAGCAAAACTGTCACTCATATGTATATGCAAATGGCAGAATAATCATATTTGGTATAGCACCAAAATGTAAATAGGATAAATCTTATAGAATTCACCTGGTCAACAAATGCTTTCCTGTAGGAGCAGTCATTTCACTCAGTATGGTACTATTTAGTGGCACATTTCTAGACGTGAAACATTGACATACCAGTCTATAAAGCAAAGGCACCATCTATCGTATAATATAAATAAAAGGCCAACTGTGAGAATCAGGTATTACAGCATACACCAAGCAAGAGTGATTCTTATTTCCAATAAAAGTGCAGCACACATTGGACACAGTGTGTTCCCAGGATGCATATTCCCAAGATGCTTAACAAAGGTTGACAGTGGTTATTCATATACGTAAAAGGGAATCTGTGAGAATCAGATATTGCACCAGGCAAGTTACAATAATGCTGATTTCCAATATTTTACATTGCAGCACACATTTGCCACACCGTGTCCCACGGAAGATCTACATACGTAAAGCAAACGGTAGAGTAATTGTATTTCAAATAACCCACATATGTGAAAAGGACAAATCTTTTTGATTTCCCTGGTGAAGAAATAATGCTTTTCTACAAATAAGTAGGAGTCCTCATTTCACTCAGTGTGGCCCAAGGTTGTTGCACATTCCTACACAGGAAAGATTGACATACTATTCTCCTAAGCAAATGCATCCTGTGTAGTCTAATATAAATTAAAGAGAAACTGAGAGAATCAGGAATTATACCATGCACCAAAAAGATAATACTGATTGCCAATAAAGACACTTCACACACGTTTGTCACAGCGTGTCCCAAGGTGGATGCACAAGGTGGTACATTCACAACAAACATAGCATTGGCTTTCAGTGCTTATTTGTAAATGCAAACCATAGAGTAATTGTATTGTGCATTCTACGAAAATGCAAAAGAAAAATGTTTTAGATTTCACCTGGTGAGGAGAGAAAAGAGGAAAATAGGAGGGAGCTGATGACAGAAATAACAACAGTAAAGGATACTCTGATGGAAATAAATAACAAACTAATAAGCATGGAAAGCAGAATTAGCCAAGCAGAAAAAAGAATCTCAGAGCTTGAAGACCAAAATACAGAATTAACCCAAACTGTCAAAAACATAGAAAAGACAGAACAAAGCCTTCAAGAGATGAATGATCACTTCAAGAGACCGAACCTAAGAGTAATGGCCTTCCTGAGGCAGAGAGAGAAACAGAGACAACACTGGAACAAACATTTCATCAAATCATCCAAGAAAACTTCCCTCATCTCATCAGTGATGAAAAAAATCAAACGTGAAAGATTCAGAGAACCCCTGCAAGACAAAAAATGAGAAGACCAACTCCCAGACACATACTAATTCACATAAACAAAGTAGGTATAAAAGAAAAAACCCTAAAGGCAGCAAGAGAAAAAGGTCAGACTACCTACCAGGGAAGACCAATTAGAATAGCAGCAGAGTTATCTACAGAAACCCTCCAGGCTAGGAGAACTTGGAGCCCTATCTTCAAAGTTCTAAAAGATAAACAATTTCAACCAAGAATAACCTACCCAATCAAGCTAATCTTCATCAGTGAGGGACAATTGAAATCTTTCCCAGATATCCAATCCCTAAGAACTTATGCTGCCACCAAACCACCTCTACAAGAAACACTTAAGAAAATATTGAACACAAAAGAAAAGGAAAAAGGAACAATAACGTTCTTCACAAGAGTACAGGCAAAAGATTAAAACACACATGAACCAACTCCAAAGCCAAAAGAAAGAAATCACACAAAAAGGAAGAACAACACAACTCAATAAGAACACTATGATAGGGATCGTTTCTCAAATCTTAATAATTAGTTTGAATGGGAATGGACTAAATGCACCACTGAAAAGACATAGAATGGCAAAATGGATAAAATGTCACCAGGCAATAATTTATTGCCTTAAAGAGACTCACCTCACTAGAAAGGACACTCACAGACTCAAAGTAAGATGATGGGAAACAAATGGAACACAAAAGAAAGGGGGAGTCATGATCTTAATCTCAGACAAAATACCCTTTAAGCTATCAAAAATTATCAAAAGATACAGAAGGCCACTACATAATGATAAAAGGTTCAATTCATCAACAAGGAATATCCATCCTAAACATATATGCACCCAACATTGGAGAACAAACTTTCTTAAAGCAACTCCTGGGAAACTAGAAAAAGATATCGACTCCAATACCATCATAGCTGGGGACTTCAATACCCCACTCACAACCCTAGACAGACCATCAGGACAAAAAATCAGCAACAAAATCAGAAACCTCAATGTGACTCTTGATCAAATGGACTTATACACATTCCGCTCATCACCGCATGGAACATACTCTAGAACCAACCACATACTTGGCCATAAATCAAGCATAAGCAAATTTAAAAGGACGTAAATTTTACCAATCACCTTCTTGGGCCACAGTGGAATAAAAATAAACATTAACACCAACACGTTACCCCCAAAACCCACAAAGCCATGGACACTAAACAGCATGATGCTAAACAACTCCTGGGTCAATGACGAAATCAAAACAGACATTAAAAGATACCTGGAAACAAATGAAAATGAAGAAACGTCTTACCAAAATTTCTGGGACGCCATGAAAGCTCTACAAACGCACATGAAGAAAATAGAAGGATCACAAATTAACAGCCTAACAAACCACCTAAGGAAGCTGGAAAAGCAAGACCACAAAAACCCTAATTTCAGCAGGAGAATCTAGATCACCAAAATAAAAGTCCAAGTCCAAGACATAGAAGACAAAAAGATAATACAAAAAATCAATGAAACAAAAAATTGGTTCTTCTAAAGGAAAAACAAGATCAGTGGTACCCTAGCTAGACTGACCAAGAAAAAGAGAGAAAAAGCCCAAATAAACACAATCAGAAAACCAAAAGATGAAGTCACATCTATCTGACCCTGAAGAAATACAAAAGATCATTAGAGACTACTATGTGCACTTAATGGAAACAAACTTGAAAACCCTAAGGAAATGGAGGACTTTCTGTCATCTCACAACTTACCTAGGTTGAAACAAGAAGAAATTGAGACCCTAAATAGACCAATAATAATCAAGGAAATTGACTACATAATAAGAAAACTACCTACAAAAAAAAGCACTTGACCAGATGGCTTTCCAGCAGAATTCTACAAGACATTTAAAGAGGAGCTGATACCAATCCTACTGAAGGTATTCCAGGTGATTGAGAAAGATGGAACTCTCCCGAAATCTTTTTACAAAGCGAACATCACCTTGATACCCAAGCCAGGTAAAGACTCAACAGAGAAAGGGAACTACAGGCCAATATCTTTGATGAACATAGAAGCTAAAATTCTCAACAAGATCCTAGCAAATGGGATTCACTGATACATCTCAAATATCATCCATCATGACCAAGTAGGCTTCATCTCTGGGATGCAAGGCTGGTTCAACATTTGTAAAACCATAAATGTAATTAAATACATCAGAAGATGTCAAAACAAAAACACATGGTTATATCATTAGATGAAGAAAAAGCTTTTGATTAAATCCAGCACCCCTTCTTGATAAAAAGTCTCAAACATCTAGGCAGACAGGGAACATACCTCAAAATAGTAAAAGTCATCTATGAGAAACCCACAGCCAGTCTACTCCTAAACGGACAAAATTTGGAACCATTTCCCCTGAAATCTGGAACAAGACAAGGATGCCCACTCTCACCCCTCTGTTCAATATAATATTGGAAGTCCTGTCTACAGCAATCAGAGACGAGAAGGCAATCAAGGATATACAAATAGGAAAAGAGGAGGTCAAGTTAACTCTCTTTGCAGATGACATCATTTTGTACCTTGAAAACCCAAGAGAATCTGTCAAAAACCTCCTTACACTGATAAAGAACTTTGTCAAAGTCTCAGGATGTAAAAAAATTTGCAAAAGACCAATAATAAACAAAAAGAAACCCAAATGAAAAGCACAATTCCATTCACAATAGCCACAAAAAAATGAAATTCCTTGGCATCTTCCTAAGGAGACAAGTCAAAGACCTTTACAATGAAAACTGCAAAACATTGCTCAAAGAAATCAAAGATGACACAAACAAGTGGAAAAACATCACATGCTCATGGATTGGAAGAATCAACTTTGTGAAGATGGTCATCCTACCTAAGGTAATCTACAGATTTAATGCAATACCCATCAAATTACTAGCAACTTTCTTCTCAGACCTAGAAAAAACAACACAGGAATTCATATGGAAACACAAACAACCAAGAATAGCCAGAACAATCTTCAGCAAAAAAAAAAAAAAGCAGGTGGTATTACATTACCAGACATAAACTTTACTATAAAGCTACAATCATCAAAACAGCTTGGTATTGCTACAGGAATAGGCATATAGACCAATGGAACAGAATTGAGATTCCAGAAGCAAATCCCCAATTTCTCAACCAACTCTTCTTCGACAAAGCCTCCACCAGCTACCACTGGGGAGAGGAGAACCTATTCAATAAATGGTGCTGGGAAAACTGGCTGACCACATGCAGAAGATTGAAACAGGACCCCTATTTATCCCCATACACAAAAATTAACTCTAAATGGATCTTATGGTAAAACCTCAAACCATAAGAACCTTGGAAATAGAAGGACATACCCTCATGGAAATTGGAACTGGCATCCAATTCCTGAACAAAACCCTAAATCCACAGGCCATAAGAGATAAGATAGACAAGTGGGACCTCATTAAACTGACAAACTTCTGCAAAGCCAAAGAAAACATCAAGAGGGCAGGGAGACAGCCCACAGACTGGGAAAAAGTATTTGCCAACTCCAGGTCTGACAAAGGCTTAACATCTTGGATCTACAAGGAACTCAAACATGCTGAAAAGAAAAAAACAAACAACCCCATTATAAAATTGGCAAAAGATATGAAAAGACACTTCTCAAAGGAAGACATCCGAGCAGCCAACCAACACATGAAGAAATGTTCAACCTCAGTAATCATAAAGGAGATGCAAATCAAAACCACACTGCGATACCACCTAACTCCAATCAGAATGGCAATTATCAATAACTCTAAAAAATAACAGTTGCTGGAGACAGTGTGGTGAAAAGAGAACACTTCTACACTGTTGGTGGGAGTGCAAACAAGGGCAACCTCTGTGGAAAACAATATAGCGATTCCTAAAACTCTAAATATCGACCTGCCATATGACCCCGCAATTGCCCTACTGGGAATATACCCTGAATAACTCAAATCACTCTATAAAAAAGATACCTGCACATGAATATTTATCGTAGCATTGTTCACAATAGAAGAACCTGGAAGCAACCATGCTGTCCATCAAAAGAGGACTTGTTTAAAAAAATGTGGTACATATATACAATGGAATACTATGCAGCCATAAAAAAAGAACAAGATCATGAATTTCACGGCAACCTGGGTGGAACTAGAATCTATAATAATGAGTGACCTCTCACAGAAACAAAGACCTCAGTATCACATGTTCTCACTCATATATTGAACCTTGAACATCCAACGTAATACTATAAGAAAATGACTGACAGTGGTGGGAAACTATGGGGGGCAGAGGTAAAGGGAGATGGGATTAACGGTACTCAATATCTGTCTGGGGACAGGGAGACACCTCTTATCAACAAGGGTGCCTGAACGAAGCATATTTGTATACCTAAACCTTTAAATATACTCCACAATATCATAATCAAAAAACTGATTATTTTATTAAAAAGTCCTGGATCAGATGATTTTTTAGCAGAATTCTACAAAAATACCAGGAGGAGCTCATACCAATTCTACTAAAAGTAATCCTGGCAATTGAGAAAGACGGAACTCTCTCCAAATCATTTTATGAAGCTAACATTACATTGATACCCAAACCAAGTAAAGATCCAACAAAGAAAGAAAACTACAGGTGAATATACCTGATGAACCTAGACGCCGCAGAAATTCTCAACAAGATTCTAGCAAGCCAGATCCAACAACACATCTCAAACATCATCCTCCATCACCATGTAGGCTTCAACCCCAGTATGCAGGGCTTGTTCAATATTCACAAGAAAATAAACATAATTAGATACATCAAGAGATGTGAAAACCAGAATCATATGATTATATCATTAGATGCAGAAAAGCTTTTGATAAAATCCAGCATTTCTTCTTGATAAAATTCGTGAACACCTAGGCATAGATGGAACATACCTCACAATAGTAAGAGGCATCTATGATAAACTTATTGCCAGCATACTGCTAATCAGACAGAAATTGGAAGCGTTTCCCCTGAAAAAATGGAAGAAGACCAGGCTTCCCACTCTCACCTTTCCTGTTCAGCATTGTACTGGAAGTCCTGGCTAGAACAACTAGACAAGAGAAGGAAATCAACGGTATCCAAACAGGAAAAGAGGAAGATGAGTTATCCCTCTTTGAAGATGACATGATCCTATACCTTGAAAACCCAATATATTCTGTCAAAAACCTCCTTGCATGGATAAAAGACTTTGGCAAAGTCTCAGGATATAAAATAAACATGCGAAAGACAGTCGAATTTCTATACACCACAATAAACAGACAGAAACCCAGATAAAAAGCACAATCCCATTCACAATAGCCATACACAAAAAAATAATTTGGCGTCTTCTGCACCAACGATGTGAAAGACATTTACAAGGGGAACTACAAACCACTGTTCAAAGAAATTCAAGAAGACACAAATAAATGGAAAAATATCCCATGCTCATGAATTGAAAGAATTAACATTGTTAAGATGTCTATCTTAATAAAAGCAATCTACAGATTTAACACATTTCCTATTAAATTATTAACATAATTCTTCTCAGACCTGGAAATGACAATATAGAAATTCATACGGAAAAATAAATGACCATGAATAATCAAAATAATTCTTAGCAAACAAAAAAAAGTCAGATGTAACACACTTCCAGATTTCAAACTCTGCTATAATGCTACAATAATCAAAACATCCTGCTATTGGTACCAGAAGTGGTAGGTAAACCAATGGAACAGAATAGAGATTCCAGAAAAAAGAAAACCTCAATTATTCAACCAACTCTCCTTCAAATCCTTCACCAAAAACCAATGGGAAGAAGAAAACTTATTCAACAAATCGTGCTGGGAGAACTATCCAACTACATGCAGAAGACTGAAACAAGATTTTGAACAATCACCATACACTAAAATCAACTTTAAATGGAACAATGACCTAAATGTAAAACCGCAAACTATAAAATCCCAGAAGAAAATGTAGGAAACACACTTATGGAAATTGGGATAGGTAAACAAGTCCTTTTCAACTATCCAAAAGCGAATATCATAAAAGAGAATATAGACAAGTGGGACCTCATCAAACTGAAAAGCTTCTGGGGAGTATGAGAAACCATCAAAAGAGTAGGGAGACAGTCCACAGAAAGGGCTAAAATATTTGCCATCTACATACCTAACAAAGACCTAACATCTAGGATCTACAAGGGGCTGAAATATGTCAAAAGGAGAAACAAAACAACTGTATTAAAAATTGGAAAAAGTTATAGAAATAGATACTTGTCAGAAGAAGGCATATGAAGAGCTAACAGATACATGAAAAAATGCTGAGCCTCACTAATCTTCACTCTGAGATACCACTGAACTCCACTCAGGATGGTTATGATCAATAACTTAAAAAACAACAGATGCTGGAGAGGATGTGGGCCAAAGGGAATAAATACTTTTACATCTTTGGTAGGAATGTAACTAGTACAATCTCTGTGGAAAACTGTGGTGATTTCTAAAAAATCTGAAAAACGATCTTCCATATGAGCCTGAAATCCCCTTCTGGGAATATACCAAGAAGCACACAAATATCTCTGTAATAAAGATACCTGCACATGCATATTTATTGTAGGATTACTCACAATAGTAAAAACATGGAACCAACCGTACTGCCCATCAAAAGTAGACTGGATAAAGAATATGTGTTACATGTACAAGATGGAATATTATGCAGCCATAAAGAAAACAAAATTATGAACTTTGCAGCAACCTGGATGGAATTAGAGTCCACAATACTCAGTGATTTACCACAGAAACAATGATCTGAGTACCATATGTACTCACTCATAAGTGGACTTTGAACATTTATCACAATACCATTAAAAAGGGATGGGCAATAGTGGAACACTGCCAGGGGAGGGGAAGGCACATAACATCAATAAGGGTACCCACACTTTACTTGTGTGATGACCACATGTGTACCTAACTATCATTTTCACACCACATTTTAAAAAAAGAGAGATCAGGTACCTTAATTGATGTTGCATCCATCCTCCCCATAATCCTGTAAGAAATGGATTCACAGTAGTGGAATTCAGCTCTTGAGGGATGGATTGCAACAAGTGGTCCCACTACTGTAGATATGCCCAGTCCACTCCAGCCCTTTCACTTGGGTCTGGTAAATCCAGTGCCATCAGGAACCAGGAAGATGATGAGACAGTGAGGTGAGAGAGAGGGTTTCCAAAGGCTTCACCAGATTTTGGGCTGACTCCTGCAGTTCCACTAGGGAAAGGACACCAGTAGGCAGAGAGAACCTCAGTGAGCCCTGTGCTAAGATGTAGCAACCCAAACATTCATGTCTGGAGCCCTGACTCTCACATCTGGGAGTTGTCTCCAGAAAGTGGAAGAACCACAGGCAATTCATGTTCTTGTGTGTGAGGTCCATGACTCTCAGAAAGTATTTTCAAGTGTAAACAGAACCCGGCATTTCAATAAACCTGTGGTGGTTTTTTCTGGGTGCCCAAATGAAGAGTTGCATGTTGGAGGTGCTTTTGAGTATAAAGAGGAAAGGAATGAGAGAAGGAACTGTCTTTAGGATTCACACAGCAAAGAAGATGCTGTTTATACTCAGTCTTCTTTTAAGAGTAATTCCTTACCAAATCCAGGATGTTCTTTTCCATGGCCAGGAAATGGGTTGAAGAAGCTGCTCAGGGAACTAATTTTGGTCAAGAACCATGGATAATTTTGACAATAGGGTCCTCCTCTTAAGATTTTTATATAAGTAACCATAAACTAGAAGCATGTAAATTATCATGTTCTCAGTCAAACACATTGGGGCTTCAGGCAAATGTAGTAATCACACTGAATTCAGGGAAACCTGGATCAAATCCACTGTATATTATAATTCATAAAATTATCAGTCATAATTACAGGGAAGTTCCTCATTCCAGGACCTAGATATTTTTAAAGAAACACCAGAGTTTAGTGATCTCATGACATGGTGAGACTTGAGATAGTGTCTGAGCCCTTCTGAGATTTAGTGAAGCATATCTCCACCCTCTTCCATGTGTGACCCTGAGGCTGTGGCCTGACATCTCTATGCTTTTGTCTGAAAAGTTATACATATGAGATGGTGGTGACAGTTTTATTTCTAAACCCTATAATAGAAAGTGAACACTGATGGATATTCCCTTCACTAATGTTAATGCCATCACCCACCCTGGGAACCTGAAGGAACCTCTGTGAGCCCTCCCTACTAGTGCACAGGGAAAACATGTCCTGCCCTGACAGTCACAACTGTGATATGGGTCAGATCAAGATAGGCAAGCCCTTGTCCCCACACGTATATTGTCCAATTCAGAGTCATCTGTCCCTGCAAGGCCATTCCTGAATTTAATTGCAAGAACAAATCCATGATTGCGGGGAATTACAACCTAGGTGGTCAAAATTTTTGTGAACTAAATAGTAAATCATGTACTCCATGAATGTGGATAACAGGAGAGTAACAGAAGTTGGGTGATTTGTAGTAACAGAACACACCTGGACAATTTTATTAGAACCAGGACAGTTGTGTTGATGATAGAGGGAAAGAAATGGACTCAGCACCCTTTACCAGGTGAGTACCTTATTAACTAGGTCATCTGTGGGACTTTTATTTGAACAGATGCCAGCATCTGTTATACCATCCCTAGGACAAACACATCATTTTAATGCACTCCCATTTTATTGATAAAACATTGGTAAAGGTGAATTTAAGGGACATGGCAAGAACACCAGGAAACAGTGTTGAAGACAAGATGTTAATCCAGACACACTGGCCAGAGTTGTGTTCCTATTGGGGACATTCATTGGACAGATATAATATGGCAATTGACATTTTTGTGACCCAAATTGTGCATTTCATTTTCATTCACATTATGACTAATATTTAAATGGATAAGTCTTTATACATTTTAGCCCTATAGTTATGAGAAGAGATATTTTATTAAGACTTAAATTTTCAATTTTTTAATGACTGATATTTGCCCATGCATCTTCCTGGGATAAGGATTTATTCAAATTATCTGTCCTCCCTTAAATTGGGCAATGGTATTATTATTTT
Source organism: Tarsius wallacei (assembly GCA_963574415.1). Classification (NCBI taxonomy): domain Eukaryota; kingdom Metazoa; phylum Chordata; class Mammalia; order Primates; family Tarsiidae; genus Tarsius; species Tarsius wallacei. Next base: position 14,051 of record CAUYQG010007084.1, read on the forward strand.
TATCATTGTATTATTTTATATTTTTATTTTGTATATTTTATTATTGAATTGTGTTTTCTGAATACTCTGAAAAGAAAACAAGTATCACACATGCTGTGTTAATGTTTTATTTCCTATGTAGTAGTTTTTCTCACTTTGTTGAAGACATCGTTTGTAGTACTTGTTTTTTTTTTTTTTTTTGAGTTGGAGTCTCACTCTGTCACTCAGACTGTCCCGGCCACTGCAGCCTTGACCTGTTGGGCTCCAGCGATCCTTCCGTCTCAGCCTTCCAAGTAGCCGGAACTACAGGCGCGCTGTACTACACTCGGCTATTTTTTTGATTTATTGTAGACATGAGGTATCGCCAAGTCATCCAGGCGGGTCTCAAACCCATGGGCTCAGGCAAACCACTCACCTCAGCCGGGATTACAGGCTGAGCCACTGAGCCCAGCTGTATTACTTGTTTTTTAA